>OX243815.1:16483784-16678784 GCA_945859605.1 Lumbricus rubellus | reverse complement strand
TGTTAGGAACAGCCAGACTCAGGACATTGCACTGACAAGAACGAACAGTTCACTGTATTTTAATTGCCATGGTCAATGCATCTCACTGAGAGTACGTGTGATGACCATAAACACGTTGGCTTTGTCTTTCTATAGGCTTCCTATAGGTAGTAAGTTTCTCCATAATGAGCCCTCGCCACTGTCTTGCCACTGTCATGCCACTGTCATGCCACTGTCATGCTACTGTCATACCACTGTCATGCCACTGTCATGCCACTGTCATGCCACTGTCATGCCACTGTCATGCCACTGTCATGCCACTGTCATGCCACTGTCATGCCACTATCATGCCACTGTCATGCCGTCCTTCTGTTCATCCGTCTCCTTGTATTCCTCCACCTCCACACACTCTCCAAATAACCCTCATCTTCATCTTCCCTTACCATTTTCTGCTGGTTTGGTTTGCTTTCTTTTTTTCCCTCTTCAATTTTGGCGCCTCACTTTGTCTCTTCTTTACAGCAACAAATCACTACGCGGCATTTGGTATATTTTTTATGTCTGGGACCCGGGTTTTGATGCCTCGCCAACCGTTTGCCTTCCAACCCTTTCGTCATTCGGGCATAGACCTACTTTATTTCTGATAAAATTTGTATATGCAAAAGTTACTTTTTTCTAATGAAATTTGTAATTGCAGAAAAGCACTTTTGCATTGGAAGTCTCAGAGTGCGTCAGTGCGACTACAAGAATGTATTGCCACATGTCTGATTATTTGTGCGCAACTGTTAAGTGTAGACATTATGGAAAAAAGCAGGTAGGGCTAGGTCTATAATTATGTGCCGTATGAATTCGCACGACGGTAATGCTGAGACAACCTATAGCCTACGTGCGCATAGGTGATTACTTATAGGCCCTACGTAAGTACAACAACACACCACGTAACGTAGTCTATAGAATCTGGCATAAAAATTGAACACAAACTGTGATGCCGCTAGCGTCTTCTCTTGTCTTGACTTGTCTTATTATAAATTTATGTAGAGAAAACGGTTTAAGAGCGAAATAGCCTACGGACGAATGAAAGCAGATGATGAAGATGCAGACTAATTGGACAAGATGCTCGAGTGGAAAGCACAGTTCTTTGATTGACCATAACATCCATCAGTTCTTGCCACTTCTTCGTGAGGACAAGTACTTACTCCGCAAGAGATGACATCCTTTCAAGCTGCCTCTTGTCAAATCAAATTTATCTTGAAATAGTTCCGCCCAACGTGTAGGCCTATATTAGTGTGGTTCACAGATGCATGGTAAAAAATAAAGTTCAGGCTAGAAGCCAAGACACCCTCTCTCAGTTTGTTAGACCTATCAATAGTATCCTTGAGACCAAATTTCAGCCTTCAATTCAAACCAGAAGGCGGTGCTCACGGATTGTGTTACTTTGCACTAAGCAGATAAAAATAGTCATTAACTTAGTTGAAGAAAAATAAGTGTCGAGCATACATTTCCCATACAATTGTATTTTATTTCAAGATAAATAAAATATCAATGTAATATGACAATACATGTGATACTTAAGCAATTGGTCAACATGAAAAGTAAGCTTTTTCAGTTGGTTTGAAAAATTGGGGAATGTTCAAAATTCTCAAAAAAGCATCGTTCAGTTTATGAATGTCGATAGTTCTCGTTTTTTTAACTTCAAAATCCGATAAAGTCTTTATACTCTAGAAGGCTTTGCAAGCACTGTGTCAACAACAAATTTCTTTATTGAGTGAGAGGGGACAACTTTTCTACTTCCCTCGACCACTTGGATTTTCTTCATCAGTGTTTTTTTTGCACAGCGATGAACGTATTACGAGGCAAAAATGGTAAGAAAAGCAGACGATAACTAAAAAAGACGTCAGAAATTTCAAAGACTAAAAAAGGTCGTCAGAAAATTTTGCCCAAGAGAAAAAGTCGGGAAAACACCCACCCCCCCCCACCCGAAGTAAAATCCTGGCTACGTCCTTGCAGATAGGCTAAATGTAACTGAGAATATGACTTCAAACTAGTGTCTATAAAGATGCGTATGCATATCCAATGGACCGTTAACAGTAGCCTATACCGCGTGGTATAAGCTATCCTTAATATTGGTCCAAAATTTATCAATATTGTAGAGTGAAACTTGCATGCGAATATTTTACATGAAATCAGTCTCCTTTGGGAAGGGTTTCACAGGTTTAAGAAGGGCAAGAAATATCACCATCGATACAGATTTTCAGTCTACCAGACGCAGATATGGCATTATTTTATGGAAACAAGAGGTAGGAACACATCTAGCTTCTTTATCTTCAAGCATTCTTACATCCTCAATGTTTCCCAAACGTAAATAGCAACGCACAGCAGGGTTTTTTAAAGGACTTTTTTTAACTGCACAACAAGCAACGTTTAACCTACTGCCCTTTGGCCCGAAAATATCCGACGAAATGTGTCATTGTGTCATCCGAATTTCTCACGGGCTTCCTGGACAATTCAGTGGACTAGCCAGTCTAGTCTATATTATAATGCACAAAGACGCATTCTAACCGAGTAGCCTACTCTAACTCCAACATATTATGAATGACCAGATCATTCATGAATATTGACCATAGCATCATTGATATGCCTCTGCGTTTATGGAAGCCTAAGTAAATATCTATAAATTTCCCATCATGTTTTATTCAAATGATTCTCGAACAAGATGCAAACTGCCAGATATAGAATTTGGTGCTATCTTCTATCTAATGCTGCTGTCTTTACCAGGGTGATGGCTGTGCTACAATCAAAATCTTCTATTTTCCCTTGCTGCATCTGCAAGGGAAGTTTAACGAGTCGCTCTAGCACATGTCTCTCTTGCCAGTTATGTGGAGGGAGATCTTACCTGGGCTGCAAATGTCTCTTAGTCAACCAGGAGGTCTATTATTGTAGTGTTTGTCTGCATGACATTTTCCCATATAATCATATTACTGATGATGTTGAATTTAATATGGCGATAAAAGGATTACCTTTTCTCCCTAACTTTGACTATTATAAGGTTCAGAATGCCGCTCTTGCTTTCAATAGATTCCCACAGTGGGTAGGTCATGACTCGGATGTAGATGAATTTTACTATGACCAGTTGTCACAGCTTTACGTATCTTGCCAGTATCTTGACTCACCACAATTAAGTGAAAGATTAACTGCTGCTGAAAATGTAGGCCTTTCACTTCTTCATATAAATTCTAGAAGTATTAGGAAAAACTCTAAGGTTATTAATATTGAGCTTGCCCAACTGAAATATAAATTTTCTATTGTGGCCGTGTCTGAGACCTGGACAACGGATAGTGACTTGAGTACGACATTTATACCGGGATACACTATGCTCCTTAAATCCCGATCTTTTAGCAAGGGAGGGGGAGTTGGCCTATTTCTCAATGACATAACTGTCACTTCCTACACAGAGAAATGTTATCCTACTGATGACCGCCTAATGGATACCTTGTTTATCCAGATTCCTAGTGCTGGTAAATCCATTATTGTTGGAGTGGTATACAAACCTCCAGATGTGGACCTCTTATCCTTTAATACAGCCTTTGATAACCTCTTAGCTAAACTACACTCAGAAAGGAAACCTTGCTACCTGTTGGGGGACTTTAATGTTAATCTCTTGAATGTTGATAAACACAAAGAAACTGAGAACTTCCTTAATCTATTGTACGCACATGGATTCTACCCATTAATTGACAAGCCTACCCGCATTACTCCTGATTCTGCAACGCTTATAGATAATATTTTCACAAATGTCCACCCGGGAGTGATTAAGAACTCCTCAATCTGGATTACAGATATTTCTGACCACTTGCCTGTCTGCTGTACGACTGGTGTCACACTTAATAAACCATCACTGGAAAAAATTTCTCACCTTTTAAAAGAATTATCAACGATGCTTCGCTTCTGGATTTAAGCAAAAATTGACACTTATTGACTGGGATATGACTGAGAATAGTGATGCTAATAAATCTTTTGATGATTTCTTGAGCAAGTTTACCCATTGCTACAACCTTTGCTTTCCTTTTAGGCGGATGGGAGGTAAATCAAATGCAAGTCGTACAACTGATCTCCCATGGCTTACCTCATCGCTGAAGAAATCTATTAAAAAGAAAAACATAATGTACAAAGATTGTGTAAAAGGGAAAAACTCCAATTACAGGGTTCTCTTTAATAAATACAAAGCCTATAGGAATAAACTTACATCACTGCTGAGGGAGGCCGAAAAAGGCTATTATGCAAATAAACTACAGCTTCATAGAAATAACCTACATAAAGTTTGGCAAACTATAAATTCAATTATTGGGAAAAGTGCTTTTACTCCTAAGGTAGCTGAAATTGACCTTAGTGGAAGCAGGGTCACTGATTCTAAACTTATAACCCAGGGCTTCAACAACTATTTTAGTAATATAGGCCCTAACCTAGCGAAAACCATTGCGCCGGTTAATAGTAAACCTCAGGACTACCTAAAATGCAGAACCACGCAATCTATTTTCTTTACCCCTGTAACGCCCTCTGAAATTATAGACACTATTGCTCTAATGAATAATTCCCAGAGCAGGGGTCATGATGATATCTCAACCATGATTTTAAAACATTGCTCTTTTGAAGTTTCTTGTGTTTTAGCTGATGTTTTCAACCAGTCATTAGTGCAAGGTATTTTTCCAGACCAACTGAAAATAGCAAAAATCATTCCAATCTTTAAGTCTGGAGATAAATTAAAGGTCTCTAATTACCGTCCCATATCTATATTATCACCCTTCTCCAAACTGCTAGAAAAAATTGTGTACTCAAGGCTTACCGCTTTTGTGCAACACAACAATCTGCTTGCAGATACCCAGTATGGGTTCAGGAAAAATCTTTCCACAGAATTGGCCATACTTGATCTTACTAACCAAATTAGTAAATCTTTAGATGACCAACAGACCACAATTGGAATTTTTTTAGATCTCTCGAAGGCTTTTGACACTGTGAACCATGAAATACTCTTGCATAAACTTGAACACTACGGAATACGGGGCACCCCTCTAAAGTGGTTCACAAATTATTTAACTAATAGATACCAATACGTTTCTCTCAATAATACCTCTTCATCTTTCTTACCTATAATATGTGGCGTCCCGCAGGGCTCTATACTCGGCCCCCTGTTATTTCTTTTGTATGTAAATGAAATCCAATCAGTGACTGACTTGAGTTTGATCATGTTTGCAGACGACACGAACATCTTTGCAACTGGTTATTGTACTATCCTTTTGGCTGCATCATTAAATAGTAAACTGGAAGAAATGTGTCATTGGTTCGCAGCTAACTTGCTTTCTCTGAACCTACAAAAAACCTGCTTTATGGTATTTAGTAGAAAATTGTTTTCTGATACTGATGTTAACATTACGATAAACGGGGTTTCTTTGAATCGAGTGCGTGAAATCAAATTTCTTGGGGTGGTGTTCTCTGATGACCTTAAATGGAAGAAACATGTAGATTTGGTAGTAAACAAGGTATCTAAATTCGTGGGCATACTCTACCGAGTTGGTCATATTCTTGATGCCGATAACCTAAAACTGTTATACCATACTTTACTCGAGCCACACTTGACATACTGCTGTTCTGTATGGTCGTCACCATATAAATCTGGGAATCTAGACCGCATCCTAAGGCTCCAGAAAGCTGCTGTAAGAATAATGACCTATTCCAGTTACCTTGCTCATTCAAATCCCTTGTTTTATAGGCTGGGAATATTAAAAATTTATGAATTATCTCATTTATCAAAACTTGTCCTCATGTTTAAGTTTGTAAACAAATTGTTACCTAAACAATTTTGTAATTATTTTATAACAGTTGATCAAATCCATTCTTATAACACCAGGACCGCGTCCAATTACGTTGTCCCTTATGCACGAACTGCCTCCAGAGCACATAATCTCCAGGTCCTAGGACCTCGTTTATGGAATTCTCTATCTGTTGATCTTAAACAAGAAAAATCTTTACCTAAATTCAAAAGGGAAGTTAAATCAGGCTTCTTACTGAAGTATGCCGAATGCTAAACAGGTCTTTCTAAGCAACTTATGTATACCTCAGCATCTTTTCTTTTTAGTTTTGGCTGTTGTTTTTCTTAATTTTGTTTTCATTTCTTTTTTATTTGCTATCCTATATATTGCACCTGTGTTTCAATTCAATTTTGTTTATATAATTTTGTACTGATGATCTTGCTATATTGCTGTAGAATTCTGGTCATTGCTATCAGTACTAACATTACTATGGTCTCACCAGAACATGGTTGATTACAATTGTGTGATATGAAACGTTGACTAAAATGTAATTGTTCATTAGGGGCCAGGTTGATATAAGCTCTTAGCTTTTTCCGGGCTTCCTGTTGCCTAGAGACCGTTCACTACCCACTGTTTGTACTTATGTTTATTTTGTCTCTTTGGCAATAAACAATAATAATAAATCAAAAAAAATGAGCTAAAGCGCTAGATTGAAAATTTTAAAGCGGAGTTAAGATTGCATCGTAGTTCCATTTCTATTATTCGTTCATCAATTCCATGCTGTAAGACATGGTAGACCTACTACGTCAGCGCACAATGAATGGGCGTCACGAAACATAATTATTCGCAACGTTAAAAGCTTTCGGCCTGGACCTCGGATGAGTCGGATCTGTTTACCAATAACTTGTCTCTCATCACATTGTGGCCTATACGCAACCTTTAATGACCCGATAACAGCTACATGTACCTTGATGGCCATGATAAGAATATTATAGACCTACGTCTAAAATCGGCCGATATTAACAGAAGGTTGCGCACCTCTGACAAAACAAATTCTTAGGCGTATTTACCCCTAAAGTTGTTAGACCCGTGTCACAATATAAGATAAATTACCCATGAAAATAACCTTGTTTTGAAAACACACTGACATGTTTCTTAACTTTAAAACTGTACTTTTATGCACAGTCAAGGTGACGGGGGTTATATTTATTTATGGCTTTTTGATTTGACAAGCTTATGCTACATCTCCCGCAGACCTACGAAACATAGCACAATCCCAGACAACCAGGTATATAAAAGATTAAGTTTAGGAACACATTTGAAAAGAGATGTGTTTAACGCTCAAGTATACCATTGTTGTCTGTTTAGACAGTGTCAGTTACTGTTTATTTATCTGCGTTTGTAGTAATAAAAGCATCTTTGGAGGACAAAGTATGTAGCCTATTTGTTGTTTAGTCGTGTTACAAAGAGAATAACAGTCGATTAAGGAAGTCCCGAGGAAACCATGGGTATACTTCGCCCCCATTCTGTCACTTCGCTGGGTCCTCTTGTGTCCTCTGATCGACTTGACCTCTTTGTTCCCGAGTTACAACCACCATGGCTCAATCCAGATCATTTCCCTGCATAGGTCTCTTCACCTAGAATGGACCTTCCCCCCCATCAGTTCGCTCTGGTAATCCTTCGTCATCATTCCCTAGCGGTGGTGTAGTGGCCAGTTCGATGCCTTGGAGCAGTTCCAGTTCAGTTCCAGGTTCGAATCCACCTCTAGCCGCCGCGGAGAGACCTTGAGCAAGTCCCTCACTCGCAATTGCTCGTGCGCTTCGGCGTGAAACTCCGATACAGTGTTCGCGTTGTAGTCGAGAGCGCCTCCGAGTAGAGAGCTTGAAGGAACGCTCTAGCAAATGCGAAAAATAAATAAATAAAATACCGGTAAGTATATAAAGTAACTTGTCGACCAATGCTCCGATCGGAACTGGAGGAACTAAGTCTAAGTAAAGTAACCAAATTTGATTGGCTCTGAGGCTCTCGTGAATAAGCCAGGGTTTTTGCGTCTAGTTGTTGAGTAGCGCTTTAGAAATTTGTTGTTTACGATTACGATTACGAATGGGGGTTTCTTGGTGTGTTTTCGCCATTTGCAGTCGAAGGTTGCAGCTGTTGCGACCTGAGATGAAACGAAGCGCGAAGTCTTTTTGTACCACGATTCCATCAACAGCCATTCTAGTCAGGGGCTTCTATCCCATGTCTAGGCGGGCGCGACTTGCGCCCAGTGAAAAACAGGGGGGAAACAGAAGAAAGCCAAAACTCACGTCGATAGGGGGGAGGCCAGCCATGAAGGCGCAGTGTTTAATCTAGTCATCTCAAGATGAAAGAAGTTTCCTCAGAAATTACTTCCCCGGGGGGGAACTTCCCCCCCCCCCATAAACATTTTTCAACATTGTAATTAGTTATATATAGTTAGGCCTATAATGGTATTACTATCTACATTATTTCATCATATGAACTGTTTTAATACGCCACGATGAAATTTACTATTACCCATTTATAATAATATTATTTTGGGCCTACTATTTTAATAAATGATACAATCATATTATAATGATTTGATTTAATGTTAATACTTGTACAAATACTATATTATTTTGTACAACTAAATGCAGTGTTTAATCTAGACATCTCTGGGAGGGAGTTCCCCAGAAATGAAAATTTTCTAGAAAAATCGATATAAAATAAATTTTTCCCTTCCATAAAAAGTATATAATGCAACATCGATTCCCCCCTATATAAATTTGACAGGTTTATACGTCGTCGTCGTCGTCGGTGTGACTAGGTAACACACTGACTAAACACTGAACTAAATGGCTTATCTCCAGTGTTATCTTTCAAATTTCTGACTGTCAAACTTCAAAATATTTTGCTCCTTGAACACTTAGAAAAACAACATCATTATTATGTAGGCCCACATTGTATTTTATTGTATTGCAGAAATTGCAATGTGGAAATTGCAAAAGTTTCTTATGGAGGGAGGGACGCATATCACACCCAAAACCCCTCCCTTCTTGGCGCTGCGTGTTTCGGTGATCGTCTGCTGGGTGCTTGTTTGTCTCTCCCCCCAGAAACCTTCATTCCTTATATATAGTTAGGGACAAGATTACATATTGCCGGGAGAGTAGGTCGGCCCAATAAAGGGGGGAGAATATGTATTGCGCCCGGCTGCTTAGGGGGGATAGAAGCCTCTGATACTAGTAATCTAAGCCATGGTACACAACCACTAAATCAATTCTTGTTTGCCGTCAAAACAGGGTGGTTTGACGGTCGTACGATGCTTTGAGCTTTCCGTTATAAAAGTGACAGCGGTCTTCTCGTGAGTGCCTTGTGTGGTGTGGAGAAGCCGTTGCGATCCTTGCGAGATGTGAAGAATCATTGAACGAAAAGAGATTCACCGCCAGACTACGAGGCTCAACAGGCTTAGGAAGACGAAGAAATGTCGCCAGCAATACAGTCTCTCCTCGGTCTCTTTGTCTTTCTTCTATCAGGTGCGTAGACACGAACGTTTCTGTGGAGATTGCGAAAAGGTGTCTGCAACCGCGGTCAGTCTTTCGTTCTCCATTTTGTGTACGGACACTGTCAGACAGCCAATTGAGATACATCCATGCGTATAATAAAGGCTATTCATCCTTGAATCAATAGTGACTTTCTTCGTTATTTGAAATTAGTTTTTTTCTAAAGCAGTTCACTTGCACGAGTGTGTGAGTAGCCCATATGTCGTGCATTTTTAACTTTTGAATCAGTTGCTGTAAACTATCTCTGCAGAAGAACTAAACTGCAATTTAGATATATTTACAGTAACTACTTGTTGCAATACAAGCAAAGAAAACCTATAAAAAGAAATTGGGAAAAACATGGGCCCATGGTTCTTGCAGTTGCAAAGCAACAGATGGACATGTTGCTTAAGATTCTTGAACATTACTCAAAATTACAATAAATGACTCAGATTAACGGTATTAATGGCAGCAAAGCAAAAGATATGAAGAGTTTATACTGTTATTTTTGTAGCACAAATTGCAGCACCAAAAGTAGATAACTGTCAACTAAACCCCTGTGTAAACGGTGTGTGTAAGAGCACCAAAGTCGGGTACAAATGCAACTGTACACAAGGTTACTGTGGAGAAAACTGTACTACCAGTAAGTTGATTTTACATTCATTTAACACGTCTTTTGTCCATAATAGCGAAGAGTGATATGATGAGTACTGAGTAGGATACACTGTCGTTTGAAAGATAATTAATGTCGTGGTCGAGGACAATCTGAAGCATTGAAAATGACAACGCCAAAGTTTCGCACGCATGGCTGCCTCTTTTGCCAGCTTATTTTCGAGAACTCTTACCCTGTCGCATCTGACCCTCCACCCGCCTTAATAGCTGTTCCGCACCTCTGGTCTTATGGTAACTCGATACGAACCACATGCTCTACTCTTACGGACAACCCTTTGACTCAACGCCGCGCTCGTGAATAAGCTGGTGCTCCGCGCTTGGCTTTCGAGTAGCGCTTTAGAAATGGGAAGATTACGAAATTGTTATTCTTACCCTGCTTCTTCCTGATATTCTTCCTGCTTTTTTCTTCTTAGTTTTCCTCTTCCTCCTGCTCCTCCTATTCCTCATTCATTTCCGCATTCGTGTTCGCATTCCTTCCCTTTCCCCTTCTTCGTACAAATGAATTATAATTTGACGCCCTATAAATCATGATGCGGCCTACTGAGACCTATAGTTCCGGCAGTGCTACTCGATGCCATAGATCTATTGGGTCAGAGGAACGATGGTTATGTCCCAGGAAAAAGCTAGTTTCTCCATGCTAATTGCCATGACCAAAATAATGCTTGTTAAAATTGCACACTTCTCAGATTGTGCCTCATAAGAATTTCTTTGATCCAGTTAATGTGGTTCTCATAAATCGCTGTAGCTTGTATATCAATTTTTGCTGTGTTTTCTGTGAACTCACATCATTCTCTATCTCTAACTAATTTTGTAGTCTATGTGATGTTTTGCAGGAGACTACTGTCGCCCTAATCCGTGTAGCCACGGCAGTTGCTCAAACGGCGCGCAGGGATACACGTGCACATGCAAATCAGGATACACTGGATTGACTTGTGCCACTAGTGAGTTTACCGCATTTAAATATTATAAATTTTAAAATAATTTAGATCATTATTTTAGATTTCTTTGTGTGTTAGGAGTCAAAGGCATTAATTGTAAGGGTCATGCGAAAAAGATTTGTCCCGTGTCCATAATTGATGTATTAGCTTAGCTTCCAAACAACACGTTAGGGCGTCGTTAGGCCTACACACGGTGGACTTTCAAACCTTGTAGGCTAATTTATGACCGTTTAACAAAAACAACTTCTATTGCTCCTGAGCAGTCGATGATTAAGAATAATCTTCATTCATTTATTCATTTCCTCGTTTCTTCATTTCTTCCGAATACAGGTCCATAGTTCATGCAGCTCAGGAACTTCTATTTTCGGATCACTTAGCAATTTTTCGCGTCTCAATTAAAGCGAATGCAGTTCGCTATGTCCGTAATGATTTAAAGACCGTGTGCACACGTTCACAGGTATGCACTCCGCCACATGTTGCCTCTCGATACAGCCTATGCCTGTCCCAAGCCAAGATAAAGGAGGAGGGCTCCGTGGTGGGTTTGCGACCCACCCGGGTAAAACAAATCGAGCAACAGAAACAATGCAGCAAACTCATTCTAAATGAAGGGCATGCATTGCCCGATATGCAGAATTGCACGAAGAGGACTGATGATGATGATGATGATGATGATGATGACGACGATGATGTGCACACGGAAGTAAATTTGTAGGCGATATGAAACTTAGGCCTGCTCTTAACCAAATTTAATCAGACTTTAACGTCAATTTGTCTTTCGTATGATGAAAATCGAACCACTTACCTTACCCGAGTAATAATATGGAATGTGAAATGTAGGCCATAGTCATAAAATTTCGTCATATTTAATCAAGGTTTTTGCATTATGCAGCATTCTGCGACATTAATCCTTGCGTACATGGCCAGTGCAGAAACCAGAACGCTGGACGCGTCTGCAAATGTGACAGTGGATACGAAGGAGTAAACTGTGAATCCAGTAAGTATATCTGGAAGCTGCTTGTGGTTATTTGTCAATGCGTAGACCTATAATTAGTCGCACGATTAATATTCTTATTACAAGTTATTAGCCTATAGGCCTATATAATATTATATTCTCATTGAGATTTGCACTGGCCTGTATAGGCCTATAGGCTGCTGGAAAGCAATAAACAAGCCTATAGCTGCCAGTTATCTTTTATTGTAATTTCATGAAATTAATTATTGTTGCATTTCTTTGATGTAAAAGCCACCTTACCCACAGTCTTGTCCACATTTCTTAGGCCGATTGCAAGCTTGCTTTAAGCATTAAAACACGTTTTCTGCAGGCCCTGCATGTATGGACCTACTGTAGGCCAATTGAAATTAAGTCACCACTTCTCATACTCATACATTTCGGAGCAACTGTAATTTAGATATAATGAGGTTCTCATTTTGAATAGCATACGATTGTCTGTAGGTTATAAACATTTTTATCGTCTTGTCCCGGACTCGAACATTAGTTGGAGTTTGATATGCAACTACATGTAAAACACGCTGAAAACTCATTGAAATGGAAGTCTGCAGCATCGAACTGATGCGGTACTTGCGAAGAACAGATTTATTATTATTAACCCTCTGGCACTTTTAATCTAGCAATGAACATAGGCTAGCAAGTCTGATGATTTTCACATTCGTGTGGACATTTTAACTATGCATTCCAATTGTGCTCTAAGTTTTAAAGTTTTTAATAACTGCATAAGTGTCAAATTGTCAATGATCTAGACTACATGGCTTTTATTGTTCACTTGTCTCTGTTTCTAAACATAGTTAAACCTACAAAAGCGCCGACGAGTGGCAACAATGGAAAAGGACCGGGCAACGGTGGAGGTGGAGGAGGAGGAATTAAAATCGATGTTAATATAGGAGGAAAAGGAAAAACAGGAGCAGCTGGACCACCAGGAGCAGCTGGACCACCAGGAGCATCTGGACCAACTGGACCTCCTGGTGGTGAACCAGGAGGAGGAAGTGACGTAAGCGGAGATAATCCATTTTTTGACGACGATGGTACAGAAGATGTTTAATGAGAGCAAAGCATCGGTCGCCATCTTTGACAAGACACTCACTCAGTCACAGTGCGAATGAACTGATGACGAAATCAATGATGAATTCATTGAATTGCGAAGTCTGCTATTAAACGCTAACAATACGCTAATAATACGCTACTAATAGGCCTACGCTTTTCGTTATTTTACATGATATCTATTCTGAAACTATTAAACATGTAGGCTACTAGAAAAGACGAATTTAGCTTGCTGCAAGAAGCTGCTGTGTTAGACTAATAGTTAGTAGCCTTGTAGGCCTATATATATAGCCACGTTTGATCATGCATGAAACTTTTGCAATAATAAACTCGATATTTGTCGTTTTCTTTACAACGGTTACAGAATTTTGCATTACTTGTCTTGTTTCGAGATGTAGGTTTTTGTGAACACGCGGACCTTTTGCAAATTCTGGGAATCGCTTTCGTGAACTGATTAACCTACATGCCTGGAGTATTTGGTGCAATTGTGGTAGAAATGTTTGTAGCAGGGACGAAAAGATCAGCGTTCACTCTAATGAACGCTAAAACTGTTTGGCTGACTGTTGCCCACATTAAACAAAATAACAAATAGAGCTGTTATCGGTCGCTCAGTTACCCAGGACTTTATTTACGATCAGATGCAACTGATCAGGTGCATTCTGGTATCACTGTCTGTGCGCCATAGCCATAATTTCATCGCTTTAATCTATGGGCTATGATTATGATAGGCCTAGTTGAAAATTAAAAACGATAATGTCAAACAAGTCTGTGATAGCCTACTTTGGAGTTGCCAAGTCTGCATGTCGGAATTTTTTTTAGTTTCCTCATGAATAGAGTGCGCTTCAAGCAGTTGACTTCTAGCTTCGGTCCACTAAATATATGGCAAAGTAATATTCCCTACTCATCTTTCATTTTTGATCATCTTCACTGGCTTCCCCTCACTGCTCGTCCATACCAAGGTTCTTACTTAAATTTACTTTGGTCTTGCGCTCAAGAACCTACGAGATCTCATCCGCCTGTTTCTAATAAAGTTCTTGTCTTGATGAGACTCGTGATCTCAGTAGGCCTATTTTTACGGTTAATTTACTTGACCCCATGCAACTTGAATCCAAGCAACAGTTTACGCACTAGCCAGATATACTACTAGAACGCACAAGCAAATCGTCGCCTGAGAATTATCTTCGCGTATGTCCACTTTTGTGATTTCCGAGAAAAACGAGGTAGAAGTTTCGCAACTTTAAAGAAAAAAAATATCCAGTGCAATAAAACTTCAAGCAAAGACGTCATATTAAAGCATCGACATTAATTAAAGGACGTTGCACTAAAATTAAACTGAAACTTAAAATGTTTTTTGTGAAATTTTGGAAAATGTTGTATGACATGGATTTAAATCAATTGCAAGTCATCCTGACGTGAGAAAGTTTAAAAAAAGAAATACTAACAAAAAGCAATACACAATCAATTGCGACTTTGTTCGTTTCAATTTTCGCAAGTTTAGTACCCCTTTTAAAATAAAAGAACGTTTTTATTCTCTGGACATACGACACTATGATACAACGAAGTGGGCAGTGTATAATATTATTGATGTCGTATCTCCTTATCGTCCAATCAACGACGAGCTTTCTATGGACATACGACAATGCTCTTTTAACTGTGAATGCGGTAGGCCTACTGGAGATACGGCAAAAATAAATAGGAGATACGACAAAGATCATTCTGAAAGTGGACATAGATCTACGACAAGTAGTTTTCGTTGAATATCTTTAAAACGACTCGTCGTATCTCCTAACGGTTAACAGTGAAGAAAGATAAACAATTGTTTGGAATAAAATTTACATTTTAGCAGACGATTTTGTCTGCAGTGACAAAACCTTATACTACAAGGGTGCTAATATTATTTTAATTATTGTCATCCTTCTCAAATAGCTGGTGTAAAGAGCCTGATTTGTATTTTAATTAATCCATATAATTTTCATAACACATTTTTTGACACTACCAACACCGCATTGGCATGAGATCAAAACAGCAATGCAGTTTCTGCTTGAGAGCCGCGCGTCACTTAATTGCTGCCTTGGGCCCCGCGCACCTTATAAAGCAATTTGTGAGACACGTCAACACTGTCGAGTGAGTCACGATGTACAGGCAGAATCCCTAATGATTCAAACGTTCTTAACTCATACTGTTTCTTGGGTAGGCCTACGTCTTGAGACGCCTTCATACTGAGAAGCAATAGTTCTTAATGTGCCAATCCACATTGTATATTGAAACGGTTATTAGCAGCATTCAGTGGCAAAGTTGGAGGGGGGGGGGAAAGGAAACGAAACTATCAAAAGACAATGCTGTCTAAGGCCACGTCGTCACGACTTCATTTTGCCAACTAAGACAATAAAGACTTTATGTCATGAGTCCTTTATGGAAACATTACAATTATTGAGAACTTTGTCTTATGATTGGTAATTCCACTGCCTGCAGGCTACATCACCCACTTATAATATTATAAAAACATTTATTCGGCCAAGATTAGTGCGTTTAAAATAACAGATCCGCCGGGGGGGGGAAGAATGGGGGGAAAAATCTGTTTCCAAATAAAGTCTCGGGGGAGGCTTTAAGGGGAAGACTCTGTCAAGCGACCGGCCTTAGCCCAAATGGCGCCCCAGGCAAAACATGCATTTTGGCGCCCAAGACAAAGCATAAATTTTGGCGCCCCAGGCATAGTGTAAGTATAAGCCTACATTTGGCGCCCTCAGATTTCCACTCAATTAATTATAGCTCAGCCCACGTCATAATCTAAAGATGAATAGCCTGAGCCTTGTGTACGTTCAATTGAGTAGGCCTAATTGTTATAATTTTTTTAGTAGGCCTACACTGAAAGCTGGAGGCAATTGTGCGGAAAATGGCTATATATGTAAGTGAAAAAAACTATTAAAATACACTTTTGTGGAAATGGCGCGACCCTTTTGTGAAAATGGCGCCCCTCCCTTTTGTGGAAATTTCGCCCCCTAGAGCTTAGCGTCCCAGTCAACTGCCTGCTTTGCCTATGCCTAAGACCCGCCCTGCTCTGAGGGAGTAGACAGACTGTAGACTAGTCGTAGGCTAATTGTGCCATGGCGTGTAAATCCCCAGTTACCAAAAGCGGGTCCAGGAAGAAAAGGTAATAGAATCTCATTGGTACAACCGTACAAAACCGTAAAACTTTACAAAGAAAGTAGGGCGATGACCTGAATACGAATGATGCTATAATTATGCTATGAGACGATGGTCTACTTAGCAAGCGCAGTGCTTTTTAAAATGCATGTAGCCCACTGCAAGGGCGTCAAAGTTGTAGTTCGCTTTTTTTCAGTTATCTAAACACTCAATGTGATGTGATGTATTGACGACAACATTTTGTGCAGAATAATAATTATTATTGTCAGTATGGAGCTACGACCAGGATGCCTGAAATACCGTTTGCCAGCGTCGGTATATATACTAGGCCTAAGACATGCAATAATATTTAACACCCTGAATAAAATGTTAGGAAGCTGTTCCGTAGGTCTATATATGCGTGGTCTTCGACCCTAAACTGGGGCCTAAAAATCCTGCGTCTTTTTCATGATCCCATATATAGTTAAGTCTTCTTTTTATAGCTCAACTCCACGTGGACCATAGACTGACTTCCAGTTATTTTTCTAAAATTCTCATCCGAAAAGCAGTGTAATATATAATGTAGGCCTATATATATATAAATACAGGAAGGCCTATCACGGGTATATTCATGCGCATTGGTTTGAACTCGAACCATGCAGCATGTGTGGGAAGAGTATGTCGGTTCACCGATTTTTTATCACATAGTCTACCGTAGGCCTATATGTTGAACTTTATTAGTTGCGCTATAGTAGTAACGACTATATTGACTCTAATGTTGTATAGTCGGATGTTCTTGTTCCTTAGTTCTTGACTAAGCTTCCGTGCAAGGAGGTCTAATGGCGTTTGAGTTATGAGACATTTCTGTTATTAATCATATTAAATCTCTTATCTATAAAGATCATCAGCTTCGTTTCTTAACAGGTTATGGGCCCAGGACGCCCAGTGCACAAGATGATCTCAAAGAGTAAAAGAGTTTAGGATGCGATACTTTAATAAGAAAAATTCGGTCAACTACGTGGTAAAGCGTGACATGTGACTGTTCTCTTCGTCGTGACAGAAATGCAAGAGTCAGTTGTTTATTTCTTTTCTCCGAAAGAATAAAGATGACGGATAAAGGTAAAATCGCAAAGTTGAATAATCAGAACTATCAAACGTGGAAGTTTAAAGTTGAACTCTTGTTAATTAAAGAGGATTTGTGGGACACTGTCATTAAAGAAACTCCTAATCCTATTACGGAAACGTGGCAAAGTAAAGATGGAAAAGCACGAGCCACGATAGGCTTGTTAGTTGAAGATAATCAACTTCATCTAATAAGAAAGCAAACTACGGCAAAGGGTTCATGGGAAGAACTGAAAAAGTATCACCAAAAGGCAACACTGTCCAGTAAAGTAAATTTATTAAGGAAACTGTGTGCATTAAAGTTAACAGAGCATGGCGATATGCAAAACCATCTTGCAGAAATGGAGAATTTAATCGACCAGCTAACTTCGTTGGGTGAAACGTTGGCAGAGCATTTAACAGTCGCTTTCTTCCTCAGTAGTCTTACAGAAAGTTATGGGACACTGATTACAGCATTAGAAAGCAGACCTGAAGATGATTTGACTGTGGAATTAGTCAAAGGAAAATTGCTTGAAGAGTCTGCAAGAAGGACAAGTAATTTTGCAACACATAAAGGACAAGAATTAAAGGCTTTAAAGGCAACAAAACCTGAAGCAAATCCTAAAGAATCTCGCACATGTTTTTTCTGTAAAAAGCCTAACCATATAAAAAGAGATTGCAGGAAGTACATCCAGTGGAAAGAAAGAAACACAGACCATGTGGCAAAAACATTGAGAGAAAATTTCATTGAAGAAAAACCTCCAGAAAAAGTAGCACATACATGTCTTAAAGCATACGAAAAAGACATCAGTTGTATTTGGCATGTTGATTCAGGAGCAACAACACACATGTGTAGTAACAGAAATTTCTTCTTGAACATTAACAGACAGTATAAAAGTGAAGTTTTTCTCGCTGATGGTCGGAAGATTCAAACTGCAGGAAGTGGTGAGGTAATGATTAATTTCATAAAGGAAAATGGAGAGATACATGTTGCAAAATTGTGTGAAGTCTTGTACGTTCCACAATTGAAAGGAAATTTACTATCAGTAAAGAAACTTGTCAATAAAGGTTGTGAAGTGGTTTTCAAAGAAAACAAATGCATCATAATAAAGGATGGAGAAACAATAGCAATTGCAGATGACAAAAATGATTTGTTTGAAGTGAGAATCTCTGAACAAACCAATAAAGTAAAACAAACACATATTGCACAGATTGCACAAAGTTGCACAGGTTGCATACACGTTTGGCACAACAGAATGGGACACAGAGATTCAAAAGCTATACAGAACATGGTGAATCAGAATAAAGTATCAGGGATCGTCATCAAGCCGTGTAAATTCTCAGGTGTATGTGAATGTTGTATTGAAGCAAAGATGACAAGAAAGTCTATTCCAAAGAAGTCAGATTCCAAGTCAGCTGAAATTCTAGACTTAATACATACAGATGTCTGTGGACCAATGCAGACAACAACACCAGGTGGGAAAAGATATTTCATGACGATGATTGATGATCACAGTAAATATACAGAAGTGTATTTATTGGCAAATAAATCTGAAGTACCTGACAAAATTCAAGAGTATGTCAAGCATGTCCAGACAAAATTCGGGAAAACACCGAAAAGAATTCGATCAGATAGAGGAGGGGAATACACAGCTGAAAGGTTACAGAAATTCATGAAGAGTGAAGGAATTCAAGCAGAATTCACAACCCCCTATACACCTCAACAGAATGGCTGTGCTGAAAGAAAGAATCGGTATCTCACTGAGATGACAAGATGTATGTTAAAGGATGCAGATCTACCGCTAAAATATTGGGGCGAATCCATTATGACAGCGAATCATTTACAGAACAGATTACCAGTTGAAGGTATTGAAGGCACTCCTTTTGAAAGATGGAACAAAAGGAAACCAAATCTAAGCTACATAAAGAAATTCGGATCAAAAGCTTACGTAGCAATTCCAGCAGAAAAAAGACAGAAATTGGATGACAAAGCCAAGAAATTAACTTTTGTAGGTTATGAAAAAGATACAAAAGGTTACAGACTACTAGATGTGAACACGGACAAAGTGTACATTAGTAGAGATGTGATATTTCTTGAGACTGATCCACATTTATCGGAAGTGAGTAATTCAGACATTGATGTTGAAGAGAAGTCATCAAATTCAGACTTTGATGATGAAATTGTTCAATTTCCAACACACAAATTACCAGAGGAGGTAATAATTCAACAGGATACAGAAACTACAGACTCACAGATAAACTTAAGGAGATCAGAAAGAGTTAACAAAGGTAAACCAGCTGAAAGGTTAATTGAAACAATTAATAAAGTAACAACGGCTGAGTCAGAACCAAGAAATTATAAGGAAGCAATATCTTGTAAACAGCAACAATCCTGGCGGAAAGCTATGGATGAAGAAATGAAATCCCTTAATGAAAATGGAACATGGATCTTAACAGAACTACCTGAAAACAAAACAGCAATTGGTAGTAAATGGGTTTACAAAATCAAAAGGGATGAAAAAGGAAATATAACAAGATATAAAGCACGTTTAGTTGCACAAGGATATTCTCAGAAATTTGGAGAAGATTATGATGAAGTTTTTGCTCCTGTGGCAAAACCATCAACATTGAGAACTATCTTGACTATAGCAGGAATTAAAGGCATGACGGTAAAACACTATGATGTGGAAACAGCTTACCTGAATGGAGATTTATCTCATGAAGTGTACATGAAACAACCTGATGGATATCAGAAAGGCGCTGCAGAAGTTGTCTGTAAACTGGAAAAGAATTTATATGGACTCAAGCAAGGAGCGAATGAATGGAACAAAAAGCTCAATGAAGTACTTATCACTAATGGATTCAAGAAAAGTGATAATGATCTATGTCTATATTCAAAACAGTACGATGATGGATGGATTTATATTTCAATTCATGTGGATGACTTAATTGTGGCAGCAACAAAAGTTTCAATGATCAAGGACTTTGAAGATCTTATGAATGAAACTCTGGTTATGAAAGACCTGGATGATTTATCGGAACTAAATATCATTTTGTTCGATAAATGTACAGAAATAAGGAACTAGACATTAAGACTTAGTATTGTCCTAGTGAACATATGATAGCTGATCTCTTAACCAAACCTCTAGAAGCAGTTAAAACTAGGAAGTTTACTTGTGAAATTGGGTTAAATTGAGAGAACAGTATATTTTGTTATTAGGATAAATTAGTCGTTAAGGAGGGGTGTTGAACTTTATTAGTTGCGCTATAGTAGTAACGACTATATTGACTCTAATGTTGTATAGTCGGATGTTCTTGTTCCTTAGTTCTTGACTAAGCTTCCGTGCAAGGAGGTCTAATGGCGTTTGAGTTATGAGACATTTCTGTTATTAATCATATTAAATCTCTTATCTATAAAGATCATCAGCTTCGTTTCTTAACACTATAACCCAGAATCTCGCGACATGTTGTTTGCTCAAACTGAAGCCATCATGATTCATGACCCTAATGCACGTAGGCCGATACAATGTCATGTTCCTATGCTCATTGCTCAACCGTTGCTCATGCATGGCAATGCAATTCCTGGCCATATAGCTCATTCCAGCAATAACCAATGCAGTTTATTTTATTCTTCAGTCCGTTTGATCAGAGCTATGTCTGAGTTTGGTTAGAGATTCAATTTCCTACTGAGCAATTACTGTGGAGCGGTTTCGGAGTAGCAGTGTAGCACTGGTAGTTGTAATTAAAATCTATAATTATTATTACCATTACATTATTATGAAGTTTACCATAGAACATCAACTGTTCAGAACATGGAGACATGTTTCTGACAAGCGGGTCATCTAGGCCTACAATACTCTCATAACTTTCGTGAACTATGGTTAGCGAATGTTTAGAGAATCATAAAGATAATCGCGATGGTTCTTTTTAGATGCAATGCTCACTGGTGAGAGTGTTCCCATCCTAACCTCACCAACTCAAGCTCGTTAAATCCGTGTAGTCGTGACTGTCGTGACCCAGACTGCAGCCAACCGTTTCAGCCAAACAAGGAAGAGGTTCTTATTATTATTATTCATAAACTTTGGCTGAGTTCTTATTTCATGTCTACGTTTTGCATTGGCCGCCGTAAACAACCATCAATTTTAGTTTGAGACCGCAGACCTATACTACATGGTTGAACTTGAAAGGTTATTGTTGTTTGTAAGGCGCGTAACTACAGACCTATGATTCATCAGTCAGTCAGTTTTGATTTTTGATGTCGTCATGTTTCCAGGCCAAATAACAAAATGATTCGTATGGCAAAGAAAGAAGGAAGCAACGTGGTTTAGGCCATCAGAGACAGATCTTTTGTGAGATCATAAATATCACTGGAAACAACGATATGAAGTGCCTAAGGAATAATTTTAAGTGTAGGCCAGGAATTTATGATGGGGGTTTATGGCCGGATGCCTTCCTGACACCAACTCAACAGCATTGCTGTCAATAAATTAAATTTAAAAAGGAATAGAGTAACAAATGGAAGAAAACAATTGCTACTACAAACAATTGTTTTGTTGTTCTTATTTAAGTGGATAAATAACCGTTTAAAAACTTTTGTCCTAAGCCAATGGGGGTTTAATCACCTAAACCCACCTTGTCTACACCACTGGTAGGCCACATTTCCGTGAACTGTCTGGAGCAACCAACCGCATGTTATTCCAACCATTGGCCCACCGTTATTGATCAATTTATTGTCGAATTTAGAAGCGAGGCAATTTCATAAAATTCAGCCAACTATGGTAAGAATCTCGGAATATGAAATATCGCCAACGATTCTGACCTTCGACTTCCTTTCTATCACGTGCGTATTATGGCAGAATCCACGGATGCTGTTTGACGACCGTCTATGCCATATCAATGTGGGGCGTGGGGGTGTAGTGGTGGCGTCGTTGCCTTGGAGCCGGAAGGTTCGAGGTTCGAATCCACCCTCAAGCCACCACGTAGGGACCTTGGGCAAGTCCTTCACTCGCAATTGCTCAGCGCTTCGGCGTGAAACTCCGATGCAGTGTCCGCTCTGCATTCGGGAGCGCCTCTGAGTAGAGAAACAGCTTGAAGGAGCGCCATAACAAGTGCACATACAAATGATGATTAGTATCGCCCTCCCCCTTTTCCAGACTTGGGACTGGCACTGCCAAAGTACGAGCAGTGGCTGAATTTGCAATGTAAGTAACGGTGGCCATCTTTATGTTCAGGCACTTTCCCATCGTCCATTCTTACCAATATTAAAATAGAAACGAACGTGCATCCTACAAGCTTTTTTATGATCCCCGAAAAATTCCCAAAGGTCTACTTCTGTTGGGCACATCACGAAAACAAGTTTACAGTTCCTGAATGAGTCTTTAAGGCGTTGCACTTAAGGTGATCAACAACTTCTTTGTAGTGTAGTATGATCAAGCTTACTCTTTCGACATTGTTGTGTATGCGTCAGTCATTAATAACACTGGCAAAAAGCGAGCGCGAAGTCAATTTTCGTTTTTCAACAGCCATTTTTTTCATGTAAGACATAGTGCACATAGGCTAAGGGAAAAAAAATTCTTGTTTTGAATCACAAACATGTTGATTCGCGGTGGGACTAGGTCTATGCCAAGAAACTTTCGTTATAAAAGTGGGAGCGATCTTCTAATGAGTGCCATGTGTGAGTGAAACGTGCAGAAGTCATTGCGACAAATGAAGAAGCATCGACCGAAGAGAGATTCGTAGCCAACAGACCTATGAAGACAAAGAAATGTCGCCAACAATGAAGACGCTCGGTCGTTCTGTCTTTCTTTTATCAGGTGCGTATAGGGTAAAAGGGGATAATTTCGGCACCTTAAGCAGTTTTTCGAATATATGTGATGTCTTTACATTTATAAGATCCATTGAGGTTCCTATAGTTTGCTGCAACCCTAAGCAATGAAATGGCGCCTCTAAACTGTGAATCAGCTCTCCCAAATTCGTGTTATAACATGATAAGTGAAGGCGTTCAGATGCCGAAATTACCCTCCCCTGCGGGTAATTTCGGCAAGGGATGTGGGTAATTTCGGCACGGGTGACGAAATTAGCCAAAGAGAAGATAACCATATGTTTAAAGCAAGCTAAATGAAACAGATGGGTCGAAATTGTGGCTACATACGTGTTTACTTGCATTCATTTATGCTTGTATTTGCACTTGCTATAACGAACCTTCAGGCTCTCTGTACTCAGAGGCGCTCCCGACTGCATCGCGGACACTGCATCGGAGTTTCGCGCCGAAACGCTGAGCAAATTGCGAGTGAAGGACTTGCCCAAGATCCTTACGCGGCGTCTTGTGGTGGATTCGAACCTGCAATCCTCCGGCTGCAAGGCAACGAACACACCCACTACGCCACCGCGCCCCACATGTCATAACACGAATTTGCGACAGCCGATTCACAGTTTGAAGGCGCCATTTCATGGCACAGGGCTGTAGCAAACCATTAGAACCTCAGTGAATCTTATACATATAATAACATCACATAATAATTATTATAATTAATATATTGTAGCAGTGTAGCCTACAAATAGACGCTGTTACATGTATCTTCTTCCTTCTTTTTTATTCTCTTCCGTCAGTCGAGTGACGACGATGAGGCTCCTACATAACTTCTCCAAATTTCTCTATTTCTGATCGAGGTCTTTTGCTCTTGACATGTCAATATTCATCTTTCAGGTCTTCTTTCCTCTTCCTTGACGCTGTTATACGCGCTGCCTTTAATCCAAATATTTGTTGTACCAGATGCTATATGGTTCCTATGGGTGCTCTAAGGCAATGAAATCTGGCCTGATTCTCACTCTGGGAAATATTATCATTAGTGCTATGTACAGAAGCCACTGGTTGAGACGCAACAAACGGTGATTACTTTCTTCCCTTATCTGTGCCTGTTTTAAAACCGCCGACGTTTTGTTTTCCACGTTGACTATAATCACTTCCCCTGGCTTGTGAGTCGTTGTGACCAAATTAATTTTAATAGTGACCGTGGATTCATCTACGTTGAAGATCCGAAACTGCATAGGCCTAGCAACTGCTCTCTTTGAACGCCCATCAACTAGTACCGACTTTACTGAAAACCTAATCTCATCGTTCGACCACTGAGCACATCGTCCCCGTTTAGGCCTAGAGCTTGGCACAGTTCTCTGACTCAAATCATCATCCATTTTGCCTGAATAAACCCTTGTGCGTTTTAATTGTATAAACAACGGCTACTAACACAATTAAGCAAAATAATTAACCCGCTAACTATTGAAATAAGGCAGAATGGTAATTTCGGCACCATCCCTGGGCAAATTTCGGCACTGCCGGAATTAGACAAGATTTCAGTGCCGAAATTTGCCTCAAATGTAGGCATCACTCTGTAAGTAGGTAAAATAATATAATACATCGTATTATCGTTCAGCATGATGCACCCTGATGACCATACTTTTAGAAAAATCAATACATTTAATTATGTGACCGACACCAAATTTTCAACAGAGCTTTCTCTGAATTGAAAAACAATTGCGAAAATGCTTCAAAACAAAAATGACTTAACAAAAGTGCTTTTAATGCGATTTATATCTGGTTTTTGAACTTTTATAATATTATAATGTTGAGATCTATGACGTCAAACCATAGAGGAATCTTAGTGAAAGATAGTTTCTCGGCTACAGGGGGGTGCCGAAATTAGCCCCATGCCGAAATTACCCCACTTTACCCTACTGCGAAGGTTTAGCTGGAAATGACGATAGGTAGGTCTATCTACAGGTATGTTAGATCTGTCTTCCGTTCTCTACTTTGCTCACAAACATCTAAGGAGCCACGGTTATTTAGAAATTACGGGTTAATAAAATAACAGAAATTTAGGCTTTTCATATTAATTATTATAGTCAATCAGTTGTGCAAGTCGGTGTTTTGCATTTAATTTAATAAATTCCTGAAAACTTTCTGATGTTTTACTTTTTGGATGGAATCAAATTGCATAATTTGAATTCTCTCCAATTGGCCCTATAGGTTTGGTCTGGTCAGGTCAAGTTTTAAAGATTCAAGTAGGCCCTAACCTACTATAGGGAACACAAGGGCACAGTCCGACACAGTTATTATAATCATTGTATAATCAACTTATCGTTTTTCGCTTATTAATAATTGCTAAAAAAACTCAATCGCAACTTGATATAGGCTACAGCATGCCGCGGATTCTAGTTTGGCAATACTGACACAAATAGTGGTGCACAAAATAACTGCTTGACCATAATTATTTGACTTGAATTAAACACGTTTTTTAACCTTAAAACACTCCTTGATTGAATTCAAAATTATTTTACATGATGTGACTTTTCCAATTAGTACGGAGAAATTAAATACATTTCAACCATTCACGTTAATTGTTGCAGCTGTGTTAAGTATTTTCAACGAAGGCGGCGTGTTAGCCCTACCAACCCTACCATCGACCAGTTCGTGCAGCTCAGGTCCTTGTGAAAACAACGGAACATGCCAGACCGCTAACATCACTTCTTACGTCTGCCATTGTTCACCGGGATTCAGCGGAAGAAACTGTCAAGAAGGTTTGCTTCCCATCTTTGAGGCACAATTTTTTTAAATCATTCATTGGAACCATTTAGCAGGAGTAGGCCTACCAGGCATGGACGCCCGCAGAAATTTTTGCAGGAGGGACAAAACACGATGGTCACGTTTAAATTTGTGTGTAGCAAGAGGTTGAAAAATGCAAAGCAGGAATTAAGAGCATACATGCGTAATTTCAAAGTGATAATAATAAGACAGCTTTTAGTTCAAAATAAATTTACCAATGAGCAAACAACTTACATCCTGGATGCGGACATACGTTAAATTGCAAACACGAGCAATGGAATGATGACTTGTGTGCTTTACAGCGGCGCTATAAAAGTCCCCTAATTAGGTAATGATGCTGGTGGGGCAGTTGAAATCGAAAATAATTTTGAAAGCTATAGGCCTATTTCACCTACAAAATAATCAGAGTATTCGCGGTCCCTTGCTTTGTTGTCGACTTAATTATTCGCACTTCAGCCCGAAAGAACTAACGCTGAAAAGTCACGTAAGAAAGACCGAGTAAACTCAAACGTTTACAAACGCATTGAACAAAAAGACAATAAAAACTTACCATTTAATTTTAATATAAAGCAAGTCTTTTTCATAAGAATACCATATTGTTGCATTCTTAAGATGCGAATTGTTATGAGTTCCACTCATGAGTTCGACTTAGGCTATATTCAAAAACTGAAACATGATGTTGACTAATACAGACCTAAAAACTCAAAATTCTCTCTCACTCTGCTGAGTCTGCTCCCGTAGATGTCGACACTATCTTCACCTACATATGAAAATTGTTTCCTTTACTTGCATAATAGATGCTCATGGAGCCACTAGAGATCCTGGAGGAGTAAATGGAACAACAGCAAAACCTGGAGGAGGAGTGAAAGGGAGTGGGAGAACAACTAAATCTGGAAGTGTATCGAGAACTGGAACAACCACAAGAGCTTTGGTTGTAAATCGAATTCGAACGACAAAAGGGACTGGAGGAATAAGTAAACCTCGAACCACAAGAACTCCTGCTAAAAAACCAAGGCCAGGGGGATTCAAAAATCCTGGAAGTGGAAAAATACCGGGACTTGGAGGAAAACACACGCCAGACACTGGAGATTATGGAGGAGACACTGGAGATTATGGAGGAGACACTGGAGATTATGGAGGAGACACTGGAGATTATGGAGGAGACACTGGAGATTATGGAGGAGACACTGGAGATTATGGAGGAGACACTGGAGATTATGGAGGAGACACTGGAGATTATGGAGGAGACACTGGAGATTATGGAGGAGACACTGGAGATTATGGAAACACTGGAGACTATGGAGGAGACACCGGAGATTATGGAGATGGTGGAGACACTGGAGATGGTGGAGACACTGGAAATGGTGGAGACACTGGAGATGGTGGAGACACTGGAGATGGCGGAGATGGTGGAGACACTGGAGATGGTGGAGATGGTGGAGACACTGGAGATTATGGAGATGGTGGAGACACTGGAGATGGTGGAGACACTGGAGATGGTGGAGATGGTGGAGACACTGGAGATGGCGGAGATGGTGGAAACACTGGAGATGGCGGAGACACTGGAGATGGTGGAGACACTGGAGATGGCGGAGACACTGGAGATGGCGGAGACACTGGAGATGGTGGAGACACTGGAGATGGCGGAGACACTGGAGATGGCGGAGACACTGGAGATGGTGGAGACACTGGAGATGGTGGAGACACTGGAGATGGCGGAGATGGAGGAGATTATGGAGGTGGAGGAGGTGGAGGAGATTATGGAGGTGGAGGAGGAGACTATAAATAATTTTCTAATTAGAGTTGGTTCGATTAAAAACTTTGACATTGAATCACATCAACAAATCTTTCACAACGACGACGATGCAGTCGATGCAAATCGCTCATCCATGCAATTTGTAAATAACAGAAGCGTGACTGTTGTATATTATTCCGAACTTATGTGTTTTATGGCATTTTATCATTGCCTATTAGTTTTGAAGTGTACGTTATTATCTGACAGACGTTTTAATAATAATTCTATCGAGGCGACAAATTGTAGATCTCTAAGAGAATCATTTCTAACGCGATGAGCTCTTTGATATATATTGACTGATTTGAATTACGGTTTGTCTTATTTCCGCAGAACGATGCTTTACTAACAATCAGCCGTTTAGTTATTTCATTCATTCGACGTCCTAGGATATACCAAACATTGTGAAATATTCAGGCATCAATGTTTTTGTCGCCTCAACTATGACACGTCTTAGTCAGAAATATTGTTTGCAATGTTGTTGTTGTTGTGTGTATGTGTGTGTGTGTGTGATGTGGGTGGATTTTGCGTTTGTCAGTTCGTTCGTGTAATAAACGAATAACTTATACTGTTTTATTACGGTTTGTCGCATGATGTAGAATTGCTTTGCTAACCATCAGCCGTTAGGTGCTCAATATTCAGGCATTAATTTTTGTCGCCTCGACAGTGACGCATATTTTAGTCAGATAATGTTGTTCGTGTAAGTGTGTGCGTATATATATAATTATATATATATAATTATATGCGTGCGTGTGTGTGTGTGTGTTTACGTTTGTCTGTTCTTTCGTTTGCATAATAAATGAATAACTCGCAGGTTTACTCTTTTCTTCAATCTTACTTATGAGTGCCATTTTTTACCAAACTTAGAAGCGCATAATTATTATTATTCTATTCATGGAAGTTTTTAAAAGCGCTCCTTAACCCATTAGTGCCCGACGTCCGTTATAACGGACGCTCAGAAAACACGTTGCCAAAATAAGAGGCAACTGTATAATATAGTCATCACTATTGTTTTTAAATTGGTGGGTCAATTGGCTATAGATTCCACTATTGTGATTGCCGGATTATGTGGATTAGAAATATTTTATTGCTTGTGCTAATGTGTCTATTGCAGCATGTCTAAAATCCTCGCGACTCCTAGCTATTATATTTATGTTTGGTATTGAACGAGGAGGAATTTAGAGAAAGTGTAAATGTTGTTTATAGTAGCCATATGGGTCAATATGCTGACAAAATATTATACCAATTACCGCAATTTTTCCTAAGGAAATTTCGATTGCAATGTGAGCGTCCGTTATAACGGACGTCGGGCACTAGCCCAGAGATGACGTTTCCTACAGCAAGTCTCCATGCGCCATTGTTCCAGCAATTACCACCGTCATTGCATTACTTGTAATATGAAGTAAGCATCAGCCTGCAGTTTATTCAGTTGGCGACTCACTATTTTGACATGAATACTGTAGACTTTTGCACTTCTGACATGAGTTTTGGTTGTGGGTCATGTAATGAAGGAGCCTGTACTTGAGGAAACTCTACACAGGTCAATTTACCTTGAAACCCATAGCAGCCAGGTGCAAAGAACTAGTATCACACCTCACTATACTGATTATTTGCTGGCGTGATCGCTGTGTTGTAAGTAACTTTTACCTCCCCCCCCCGCGAGGGGACCGGACTCAACCCCTGTCCGTCCTCTCCCCGGCCGACCATCCCTTCCCGACGTAGGCTTTGGCTCATTTCTTATTTCCCCTGCCTTTTGCACTTGGTTCAAGATGCGCCCACCCTGTATAGAACATAGCCTAATCCCTAGTAGGCCTATATTATTAGTCTTTAGTGCATGAACTTTTAGGATGGTGGACGAGGGTCGTGTGCAGGGATAGTCACACAGCCAGAAGAAAGCCATGCCTTTTTTGAAACTTCCATGTTCCTGCTCTACAATCAAGGCATGGGCGGTTTTGATAAGATCGGCGCGATGCTAACATGATGTGAATCAGGCAACGGAAATTGTGATGTCCAATCAGTCTACCTGCAGTGCGTGACATAGCTGGGTATCTCTTGCAAAGTTTACTAAAGCAGCACAAGTTTGACTCAAGGCAACAGATGTAAGTGTACAAAAGTGCTATGGCGTATACTATCCAGTATAATCAAGTGCTGTGGCGTACCATCCATCCATCCAGGGTCATCGTGCTGCTGCAGTATCCTACTGCAAGCCTGATGTACAATGCTATGGTAACAATCACTGGAATGTACTAGAAAACACTAACTGCCATTGCAGGGCTTGAAAAATGTGATGAAAACCTTCATCTTGGGAGCCATAAGTACTATCACAATGCATGAAACCCTCGTAAATAAGCTGGTGCCCTGCACTTGGCATTAGATAAATGAAGATAATTAGCTCATATAGTAAATAGCTGTTGCAAATCATCAAAAACATTCACCAATCATTGCTTGAAATAAGAAGAAAGCTTGATTCTTAATGGGAACCTGAGCACTGGGCTAGTGCCCGACGTCCGTTAAAACGGACAGTATGGAAAGTACTCATAATGTAGTAGGAATCAATAAATAAGTTACCAGCCGTGTTACTGCACCAAGTTGTTGAGATTACTGAAAGCACAACTTAATTTGTTGGCTTTTACCACTTTGGGCACTAATGGGTTAAAGGGAGGCTACACTCAGAGATGCTCCCGGCTTAACCCGCGGCTAAAAATGGCAGTTTAAAGATTTTAAGCAACGATGTAGAATGGCCTCTCGGTAATTATAAGCAGAGAACCAGGTCGTACGACCACCAACCGAAAACGATCGGCGCGGTTTATAGTAGACCGCTAATCGTAAGGTGGATCGACGTTGGACACCTGAGGTGTAGCAACAATAATAACCGCAGATAGGCTACGGGGTGGGGGACCAGTTCCTCAATGCACCGCCAAGCCAACGCCCAGACCCTGTAGACAATCCCCTACGTGAACTTGTGCCAATCATGTAGGGCCGCTATAACAAGTGCTCATACTCACACCATGCATAAGCTCAGAAACGTGGTCAAATTTTGGTTTAATGACTAACAAATCTAGTCACCGCGCGTAGAACCGTTCCTGACAACCAAGCCGGTCAATCCGTAGTACATCAGAAACTGCGCTACAGTAATCAGGAAGGGAACAACACTGTAGGCCTATAGGCCCTATACACGATAAAGTATAGAACACAAAAAGTGTCATTACTCGGTCAAAACGTTTAGGATTTGTCTTAAAAGTCTAAACGCAACAACAGTGGCCATATTACCACCAACTTCTAACACCGATTATAAATATTCGTGAGTTCGTCAAGTTTATGAGTGTTTAAAATGCAGCACCGAAAATTAAACTTTCCAACATGCAAAAACTGAAAGGAAGTAAAATTCAGCTATATTATGACCGTAGAGTGGATGCCTCTCTATACGCTGGATCTGCGACGGACGGAGGACATATTCACCATGCAATGGACCGGTAAAGTCGTTGAGGTGACTGGTGGTCGATTCCTCCCCCTCCCAAAAAAAAATTCTGCACAGTGTAACGGCCTGCTGCCCCCTCGTAAGAAAACCACGTGACCTTGGGTCCCACCCCTGGTGTTGCTCTTCAGCCTCCCAAGTGGTAGGAGCCCGCCTTAGGATCTCAAACGAGGCGCCGCCCTGTTGAAGGGGTTCTCTGTCGTCAGGTAATTCTACAGGTCCATCCAAGTAAGTAAGATCTATGGGACCCATCGCTTTCCCTGTGGTATAGTTGTAGATTAGGGTTGGGTCTTCCACCTCAGGACGGGGATGTCTCTTACTGGTACCAGGAATAACTTCGGTCGAGTGGCTACATATGTCGGCGGTTCTCGGTCTGAGAACGACGGCTTCCGCTAACTGAAGCCCATCAGGGTTCAAATCCCCTTCAACAGATTGTTTAAATCCCCAATCCTTAAGTGCGATCGACCCTTCCCTTCTCTTTTCCTGCATTACCTCACCTTCCTCTCGGGAAAGGCTATCCTGACTGTGTTGCCCCTGCAGCTGACTAATCTCATTGCTAAGGGTCTGGAATTGGGACTCATGTCGTTCCATGAACTTCCCCAGGGTTTCTGAAACAGTTAGTAAAAGTTCCCCAACTTGTTTACTCCTTACTTCTAACTGATCAAGTCTGTCAGGGGTTCCTCCCTTCTCCCTCTCAGTTATGTACATGTATTCCTCTAAATCCTCATCAGAGTGATCCTCAGACCTTATAGAAGTTTCCATCGTCTAATTATTAATTAACGTCTGATTTGAAATATTTAAATAAACAATTCAACTAATTATAATGAACAAGCGTTGCTGACAATTAACATTCGTGATTAGGCCTAGGTATTGTTCTTCACTAATAGTTCAATGCCTTTTCAACTTCAGTAGAATCTAGCATATAATCAACAAGCGTGCATAACACCGTTTCTATTTATTATGGTCCATTATTAGCACACAGGTATAATTAATTACATTTCGGTTCGATGGTATCGACCGTTATTCAGTATCCACATAAGTTTCAATCCTTATCATCAATCACATTAGTTCCCAATTAATTAACTTTAATTGGTTTCGGATTCAATTATGGACCGATTAAATGATATGATACTTCCCTGAATTTCCGTGCAATTTGACCCACTCTCGAATTCGAATATGAAAAGTAGATCGGATAAACTTCTTGCCCCGATATTAATATTTGTCATCAAGATATTCACACAGAACTTCTCATCAAATCTGACAATCATTCAACTTCCGTGACATCAGAAAAGAAACCACACACGTCCGAATCAGCACACGATTCGACGGACGTAGAAGAAATAATACCGATCGCAAACGGTGCCAAAACCAGTTGCTTAGTCAAGGTTATCTTCTTATTCATACAGTCTGGCACTCAGCCACGAAAACTTAGCAATTTCAGACCAAAACCCACACAAATTCTTGTCTACACGAGCCGAGCTCTTACCCTGATGAAAACCGTAGCTCGACTGCGCTTTTCGGCGGTTGCAGCGGTCACGTGGGCCGCATCAACCAATCAACGGCTACCGCGCAAAAGCGACCGTCGAACGCAAACCTCGGCCTCTGATAGGACGGACAAACTACAGTGATTGGCTACCACAAGAGGATTCAGAAGCCTCGACAGAAGCCTCGTACAGTAGTTTCCTACCTAACACGACTACGGCCTTCGCAAAAATATTCCCTCTATGTGATGATCTATAAATAGAACCGCGATATCTAATAAAATCAATTAGCAAGTAAGTACGTGAAGCGGCCTTACAGGACGTTATTTTGTAGCGGCCTTATAGGACGTTACAACAGTAGGCTACACATTGTCTCCACCAAATCGAAACGTTTCCAATTGCATGGTGCGGATATTTTATTGTATTTATTTTTTTGTATTTATAAATTACAGAGCGCCTCCCACTGGGCATAATAATTATAAATCAGAGAATCTCCGAGTGTGAAAGACCCATAGAAAAGGAAGTTTCTTTGAGACAGTGAACTACGTGATTCAAGTAGCTTGCCAGTTAATAGCAAAGAACTTAGATTTGTCTCCCTAACCCAAATAAATCAGAGAATTTCCGAGTGTGAAAGACTCATAGAAAAGGAAGTTGCCTTCAGACAGTGAACTACATGTTTTAAGTAGGTTGCCAGTTAACAGGGATCTTTTAAAGGAATTTTTAGAACGGCACAACCCCTTTTTTCCTATTTCATCCTCCACGGTAAATTACTTCCAATCGGAGGACAATGACCATTTCTTGCTAGTTTTAAATGTGAAGAATTGCTTTCACAATTGCACAAATTCATTTAGAACTGCACATTTTTTGTACATCTGCACGTTAAAGAACCCTGCCAGTTAATAGCGAAGAACATGTCAATGCAGAGAGCTGATTCCAAAGCGAAGGAGCAATGAAAGTAAATATTCGAGTTTGGCGGCTTGAGGTGGATCGAACCCAAGGCTGTACTCTTGGGTATGTGCGGGTATAGGCCTACGACGTGTACTGACTTCACGAAAGATTTGGCATCGTGTAAGCAACGTAGAATAGCAGCTGCTGACGACCTTTGTTTTTAGTAATTTGGTCGAAATGTCCTCACAATATACGGTACCAATTTTTCCTGATTTTTTCTCTCGCAAGTGTGGGCCCCTAAAGTTTGGGGTCCCTGTTCGGCCGAACATGTTGAACATGCCTTAATCCGGCCCTGTCAAGATTAGAGTTCTTTAAAAGAAGTTTTAATGAGGAAACATTTTATAAGTTGACTTTGGGATACGAGATGCAAGTAACACACTGTCGCACTTCAATTCTCGCCTAACCATTATATTCACGTGTATTTTTATCCTTCTGGAACAATCTCCCAATACATTTGCGCAGTGTGGCCAATGCCTCTGTTTTCTGCATATATTATTGACCGACTTTACCAAAAGCCTAATTGTAATCGCAGCAAACCTGCTCAACAGCAGAAGACTGAAGAAGAAGAGATTTGTTCCCTCGCTCTTATTCTACTTATTCACTTTGTGTATTTGCTTATTTGCTTATTGCTGATTATGTCTATGCTTTGTTAAGCATAGCCTACATGTACAATTGAATTGTTGGATTCAATTTTAAAAATGTCTATGTATATGTCTGTTGTCTATGTCTATGTCTAGGTCTATGTATTCAGGTCACCGTCCTACTTTCTTCGTAATATTATTATTAGGCAGGTTCAAATGTTTGACGTCCATTCGTCATACATTTTAGCTTGGAAACTTTAGGGAGTTGGTTTCCCATTGCCTTTCTCCCGGTGTTTTTAAGGAGACACCATCTCCTAGCGTCGACATCCTCTATCGTCCGTCCTTCGGTTTCTTCGCCCATGGGGCATCGCATATACCGGCGATTGCTCGGTCGCCCACCACGCTCTTTGTTTTCGAACAGGGGGGACCTCGTGAAGGTGGCGTGGTTGGACATTTGGGTAGCAGAGGCTATTTGAGACGCTTGCTTGCTCCGGCCATCACGTAGGCCTGCATCTGCCATGGGCTCAACCGTTGCTCATGCATTGCAATGCAATTCCTGCACGGATGGTTCATTCTTGCAATAACCAATGCTGTTTATCTTAAGCGCCACGGTCCGCCAGATCAGAGCTAGTATGTCTGAGTTTGGGTATAGACCGAATTTCCTGCTGGAGCAATAATTTGCAGTTGAGCGGTTTCGGAGTAGTGGTGTGGTGCTGGTAGTTGTAGTTCAACTCTATTATTACCATTACCCTACATAATTAGGAAGTTTGCCGTAGAACATCAACTGATCTGAACATGGAGCCATGCATCCCTGGCAAGCGGGTATGATAACAATGCGTTTTTACTCTAATATGAATTAATGGATAACACTGTTTAGATGATCAGAAAGGTCAGTAAGCTAGTTTCTCTGAGATGCGATGCTCACTGATAAGAGTGTTTCCATCCTAAACTCACCAATTCAAGCTCGTTTCAGTAGGCCTATAGTCGTGACTGTCGTGACCCAAACTGCTGCCAACCGTTTCAGGCAAACAAGGAAGATGCTATTATTATTATTCATAAACTTTGGCTGAGCTCTTATTTCATGTCTACGTTTCGCACAGGCCGTTGTAAACAAACTATCAACGCTATTTTGAGACCGCAGGCCTGTAACACTTCGTTGAACCTTAAAGGTATTTGTTGTTTGTTAGGCGCATAACTACACAGACCTATGATTCATCTGTCATTGTGATGCCAACATGTTTCTAGGCCTAATAGCAAAACATTATTCGTATGGCAAAGAAGGAAGGAAGAGGTAGTAACATGATTTAGGCCATCATAGACAGATCTTTTGTGAGTTTATGGAAATAACGATATGAAGTGCTTAAGGAAGATGTGCAGGCCCAATCCCCGAACGGTCTGGAGCAACCAGCCGCTTATCACTCCATCCATAGGCCCATGGTTGCTCAATTCATAATAGAATTTAGAAGCGAGAAATTTGCATGAACTTCAGCCAGCTAAGGTTCGAATTTCGAAGGTTTAAGAAGAATATGAAATGTCACCAGCGATAGTTTGTTTGTTTGTATGTGCCATTGTTATAGCGCCACTTCAAGCTCCCTACTCAGAGGCGCTCCCGAATACAGCGCGAACGCTGCATAGGAGTTTCAAGTCGAAGCGCTGAGCAGTGAGCAACTGTGAGTGAGGACTTACCCAAGGTACCTACGCGGCGACTTGAGGTGGATTCGAACCTGCAACCCTCCGGCTGCAAGTCACGAACATATCCACTACACCACTACAACCCACAAGTGATAGTGACCTTCGACCCCTCTTTCTTCTTCCTCTCACGTGCGTATTGTGGCTGATTCAAATGGTGCTTCGAGCTGATTAACAACACTGTGTCATATCATTGATGCTTAATATCGCCCTCCTCCATTTTCCAGACTTGGGACTGGCACTGCCAAAGTAGCCTACGGGCAGTGACTGAATTTGCAATGGAAGTAACGATGAAACCTTCAGGCGCTCTTCCATCGTCCATTCCTACTAATATGCAAATAGAAACGAACATGCATCCTACATGCTTTTATGATATATTCCAAAAAGTATCCCAAAGGCCTATTTCATTTGGGCACAACACGAAAACAAGTTTACAGTTTCTGAATGAGTCTTTAAGGCGCTGCACTTAAGGTGATCGACAACTCCTTTGTAGCCTGTCTACTTTTTCGACATTGGTGTGTATGAGGCAGTCAAAACACTTGCAAAAAGCGAGCGCAAAGTCAGTTTCGTGAATCAACAACCATTCTCTCAACACAACGACCGCCACGGCTATAATTTTTCCCCATACGCCAAGTCAAAGACGCAAATTTCACTATAGGAAATTCATGAAGCATTTTTACTATTTTTTCGACTCGGCCCTTTTGCACCCCATACCTCAACCCTCCCCACTTCACCCCGCCTTCGCACACAACAACTCCGGCCTCATTCCACCCAAGTTCCCATTCTTCACTGCGCCCTTACCCAACCCGAAATTTTAAACATTCTAGGTTCATGTAAAAAATAACATTTCAATTTGTTTTCATTCGGACCCCATTGCACCCCGTCTACGGTTCCACTCCACCAAGAAATAACCCTCACCTCGCTCCACCCCATCAAGCCCCCACACAGTCTAAACCTCTGAATTAAACTTTGGTATCTTAACCTACCATTTTTCTTACGTAGCGCCCACTTTGTCCTACCCCAAGCCCATTCCAAGCCGCCCCACCTACCTTAGCCTCCACCCCACCTACCATAGCCTCGGCCCAACCCGCACGACCACATCTCTCACCAACCTCGCCCCATCCCGGAAAATGTTCAGCGTATGAAATTCATTGAAAAAATAATGTTTCACTTGGCTTTTCACTCACTCCGGCTCCATGACACTACCTGTGACCCACCCATACCCCACCCTATATCAAACCCGTCCTCACCCCGACCACACCCTGCCATCGCACAGTCTCTACCCAACCCACGCTTGATGGGTGACTTTCGTTATCCGAACCAATTTTTGGTGTCAAGCCAACTTATGCATGGTTCGCCTATTGTATAGTACGAATTATCTCGCACACGGCGCCACAGTACGCAAGAATGATGTATACGAGTTATCTCGTACTAGGCGGTCAACGTTTCAATCTAGGACATAGTGCACATACGAGAAAAAATTCTTGGTTTGGATAAAAAACATGTTGATTGGAGGTTTCGTTATAAAAGTGATAGCGCTCTTCTCATGAGTGACTTGTGTGAGTGAAGCAACGATCATTGAGACGAACGAAGAAGCATCGAATGAAGAGAGATTCGTAGCCAAACGAAGTACAACAGACCGAAGAAGACAAAGAAATGTTGGCAGCAATGCAGACGCTCGGTCTCTCTGTCGTTCTTCTATCAGGTGCGTATAGCCTACTGCGATAGGTAGGCCTGTCTACAGATTATCTTAGATCCGTCTTCAGATTATCTTAGATCTGTCTTCAGATTATCTTAGATCTGTCTTCAGATTATCTTAGATCTGTCTTCAGATTATCTTAGATCTGTCTTCAGATTATCTTAGATCTTTCTTCAGATTATCTTAAATCTGTCTTCAGTCCTCTTTTTTCGCAAAACATCCATGGAGTAGGCCTAACAATTATTTAGAATTCATGGTTAGCCCAATGATATAATTAAGCTTTTCATAATTACTGTCATTGTCAAAACGGATCACTTGTACAAATCTGTGCTTTGCATTTAATTTAATCAGTTTCTAAACACTTAGGCTACTGATGGCTTACTTTTTTGAAGGAATCAAATTGCATGATTTGAATTTTGTCCTGTTGGTAGGCCTACTAGGTGACATGTCAAGTCTCAAAGATTTAAGTAGGCTTAGCGAACACTAGGAAGCAATGGTGATAATCATTATATGATCAACTTAGCATTTTAATTTAATAATAATTGATAAAAAAAATTGCATCTTGATATAGGCCTACAGCATGCAACGGATTCTACTTTGGCAACAGTGACTCAAAATAATGGTGCTCACAATAACTACTTGGCCACATTAACTTGAATAAGTTTATAATGCCACGAAGCACTCCCTGGTTGAATTAGAAGTTATTTGTAGGCCAGACGACACGATTTTACACTTGCTCAACAAGCAGATGAATCAAGATGTTTCAACGAAGAAAATAAATACATTTAAACCATTCTCGTTAATTGTTGCAGCAGGTATTTTCAACGAAGGCGGCGTGTTAGCCCTACCAACCATACCATCGACCGATGCGTGCAGTTCGGGTCCTTGTGAAAACAACGGAACATGCCAGATCGCTAACAGCACTTCTTACGTCTGCCATTGTCTACCGGGATTCAGCGGAAGAAACTGCAGTCAAGAAGGTATGCTTTCCATCTTTGAGGCATAGAATAAAAATAGATCTATTAAATAAAATATCAATGAATGGACCATTTAGCAAGAGTATCAGGTACAGCTCAAACTGAGTAACTTGAAGAAAACGATAACAAATGAGTTCCAGAAGGAATACTAACCCAGCTAGATAGTACCCTACATGCATGGCCCATTTTGTGGCAATTTACCACAGAGAAGAGCGCTAGTGGCACAAGTTCTGCAATGGTCGACAACGCTGGAAAATTCAAAGCCATTAAAAAAAGAAAGGCCTAGATGAAAAACAAACTATCATCGTCAAAATTGTCATAACCTTCATCAATTATTTCGCCTTTTTAGGATCCACACTGCAGGGTCGTTTCAAGGTCGTCCGACGTAGGACCTATGGGATAAAACGTCCCTGCCACACTGTTCATAACACGAGTAACAATAAACGCTTTCTGCTATGCATCGGTTAAAAATGCATGGGTCTGCAATTTCGAATTTAAGTTTATATGATCCTAGATAATAGGCCTATGTCACAGCTCTATGTCACAGCTGTTATATGCAACTGTTGAAAAACACAAACCTAGTCATTGTTGACGCAGTTGCAAAATATCGAATGGACCGGTTACTTGACATTCCTTTCCAATTAAATGTCTCAATTTTGCTATCAGTATATCAGACCAATAGTTGTTAAGTTGCGACGAGGCATAATAATATTTTGTTTCAATGTGAGCTTAATTGCATAAATTTCAGCAGAGGAAGATCACTGTCAACCAAACCCTTGTGTACACGGCGTGTGTAAGAGCCTCAAAACCGAGTACAGATGCAACTGTACTGAGGGTTTCTCAGGACAAAACTGCACAACCGGTGAGTTGACGTGACATTCATTTGACAGACGATTTGTGTTCCTTACGAAATCAACAATAATGAGAACAATAATTTCCGTGTAGGCTATGTCGGTTGAAAGATTAGACGGTGAGGTTGACGACCGACTACTCACCTTCAAATTCCAACAATAGACCATCTACATACAAAGATTAAATTGCTAAGACAATATTCAATCATTTATTTTGAGAATTTATAGGTCCTATAGTGTATTGTATCTGACCACTTATAAAGCGCTTCTCGCAGAAAGAACATTTATGTCTCAATTTTGCTATCAGTGTATCAGACCAATAGTTGTTAAATTGCGAAGAGGAATAATAATGTGTTGCAATGTGAGCCTAATTGCATAAATTTCAGCAGAGGAAGATCACTGTCAACCAAACCCTTGTGTACACGGCGCGTGTAAGAGCCTCAAAGCCGGGTACAGATGCAACTGTACTGAGGGTTTCTCAGGACAAAACTGCACAACCGGTGAGTTGACGTGACATTCATTTGACAGGTGAATTGTGCCACTTACGAAATCAACAATCATGAGTACAATTTTCGTGTATGTCGGTTGAAAGATGAGATGGCGATTGGCGAGGTTGACGACCGGCAAATCACCTTCAAATTCCAGCAATAGATCCTCTACATACGAATATGAAATTGCTGAGACAAATATTAAATCATTTACTTTGAGAATTTATATAAGAACTTAGTGTGTTGTATCTGACCACTTATAAAGCTCGTTTCTGATTGAATGGTCTGCGTCTGAGAATGTTCGGTGTTGCCTAGTAGCCAAGCGTTCCATTGGAATCAAAAGGTCACCTCTAGTCTCAGAGCGAAGTGACATGGAAGTCCTATGTACAGCACCGACGCGCTATACTGGCGAAGAACAGATTCATGTTTCTGAGGTTCTTTAAATCTATAAATGAATCTGATGATTAATTTTAGAATCCGAATCCATATCTAGGTCTTAGTTTTTACCAGATGCTGCAGACATCTCAATGGTCGATAGCACAATAATAATAATAGTGTTAACTTGTCTGTATTTCTGAATTCAGTTAAAACAACGAAACCTACGACTGTGGTGACAGTGGCGAACACCGGTGGCAACGGTGAAGGAGAAGGAAAAACAGGAGCGACACGATCAACAAGAGCGACACGATCAACAAGAGCTCCAAAAGTACCAAAACCACCAAGAACAACCAAAGCACCAAAACCCCCAAAAACAACCAAAGCACCAAAACCACCAAAAACGACCAAAGCACCAAAACCACCAAAAACAACCAAAGCACCAAAACCACCAAAACCACCACAACCACCAAAGCAACCACCAAAACAGCCACCAAAACAACCACAACCACCACAACCACCAAAACCCCCACAACCACCGGAGGCAACAAAAGCTCCTCCAGCTGAACCACCTGGTGGAAGCGGAGATGATCCATTTACCGACGACGACGGCGACGACGACGATGATATAGGATTTGCTTAATGAGACGGAGGCATTGGCCGACATCCTTTCAAAGACATCACGTGACGACAGTCTCTCTCCCAAGAGTCTCAGTACGGTACGAATGAACTAACGACAAAATCAACGACGAATTCATTGAATTTCTAAGCCTGCTAATAAACGCTTCATATAAATAGTTATAGACCTACGCTTTTAGTTATGTAACAAATCGCTATTGAAAGAACATTGTATTTAACTATTTATAGGGCCTAGTACCTAAGCTCCAAATGCTAGATATTTATAACTCATTTTTAGCTTGTAGGCCTACGTGCCTATTATTTTGTAGCGCATGTCTTTTAGACGCCAAAACTTCACAATATTAAATTCCGTTGATATAGGCTATTATCAGGCCTATATTCACGTAAAGTTAATGTGCAAGAATGCATTAGTTGTCAAGACACTCGGTGTAGTAGGTTAATAATTCAGTTGACTAAGCCGACACTTTAATGAACTATAGGGCCTAATAATAAATTATATTAGCTAGGATTCGGGTTAATCTGTAAAGACGTTATGATCCTGTTTCACAAGAAATGATAATTCTGACCTATAGTGCTTAAAACAAGGCTTAGGCCTAACTTAGCCTGCCTATATCCCAAGTTTGTTGTTGTGCCTGACTGTCAACTGTTAAACTGTTAAACAGTTTGCTGTTTGAACTAATGCTACATTTATAAATTTTGATTAACGTTCTATATTTTATGGCTTAATTTGTGGCTTTGCACTATGAATAAACATCACACGACGACAACATAATACCGGGTGGCGCATAAAAAACGTTCCCAAGCTTTGTTAACCTGGCAAAGATCTAATTTCAGAGATATCAAATATTAATTTACACCAAAATGTTAAGCAATCATTTCTGTGTACACATGTCAAATTTCAAGAGAGCACGTTTATTATATCACACTCTGCGGCAAGGTTATAAGGTCGTACCTGTTAAAATATTTTGCACAAAACTACGTCATTTATTTCACCGCGAACGAAAGTCTTCAATTATTGCGCCAGTAAGACTTTATCATGAGACTAGTCGTTTCTCTAAAAAAAATTAATGGCATCTGCTGGAGTTTCGATGCACGGTAAAACACACATCATCGTCATTGATCCTCGGAAAACCAAAGTCAATGGAGAGTAGGCCTATTAGCCTACGTTGGCTTGTTATGCGATAGCCTAATGCTCATTCCCGAACGTCGTATAGGTCTATAGTAGCCCACGTAGACTCAATCCTGATGACAATTAGGTCTACATCTTTCAACAAGACAGTAAGCTTACTTCTTCACATCGTTGCAGATTGGATCAGCAATTTCTTTCAAGCAAACATCCCTGATTTTATCCACAGTGATGCCTGGCCTCCAAACTCTCCCGATCTAAATCCTATGGTCTACTATCATGCATGGAGCGCCCTAATAAAGGAGCTTGTGTAATGTGTATGCTGGTCGCAGAAACACGTTTCTAAATGCTGACGAACTTAAGCAGGTCATTGAAGTAAAATATTAATGGTCTCGATTATTACAAATAGGCCTACAGAAGTCAACAGGACAGTGGAAACAGCGTTTAAGGGTCGTTACAAGAGAAAGCGGAGGATCAATCAAACATTTTCTCGCGTAAAACATCATCATTAAACAACTGTGCAAAATTTTGGCCATGGGTCATACAGTTCTAAAAACAATTTCTCTCAAACGGTTGAGTATTTTGGGCTAAAATTTGGCTGTGTTGTACAAATATGAATTATGATTAGTTTGATGTACTATGATTTAGTTTATCTTTAAAATTGTTTAATTGCCAGCCTGCCAGGTTAACAAAGTTTGGGAACGTTTTTAATGACGTAGGTTTGTGCAAAATTTTGTAACAGGTACGACGTCACAACCTTGTCGCAGAGTGTGATATAATAAATGTACTCTCTTGAAATTTGACCTGTGTGCACAGAAATGATTGCTTAACATTTTGGTGTAAATTAATATATTATATCTCTGAAATTAGATCTTTGCCAGGTGAACAAAGTTTGGGAACGTTTTTTATGCGCCACCCGGGTATTACGTTCCGTTTTTTTAAACACGAATTAATTTTCTACTGGCTTTAAAATTTTTGATTAAGGTGAGCACACCATCTCCGTGTGTAACAGAGTTTCAGCAAAGCCTGAACTCGAGTCAAACCTGTTTGTGAAATTGACAAGTAGGCCTATTAAACCAGATATTAAAGTGATAAGCCTATAACTTTTGTTATATTGAAATATCTTAGTGAAATTTGTCCATTGTATGTAAATATGAATTTCCATTAAGCTGTAAAAATTCATTTAAAAATTCTCACTTTCTGGCCAAGATATTGTCAAAAACCTTAGAATGTGCTTTTTGCCAACCATATTGTAGCCTACATGTACATCTGTGTATTCCGAAACAAGTTTTCAGCTCACATTAACCCTTTCTAATATGAATTTTATTTTTTTTATATGCTGATATGAATTATTTATTAAGTTTGAAAGTTTCTGCAATTTATTCTGGCTGACGGTGGCAACCAGTGATTTGGTACAAGTAAAATGAGGGTCAGCGCAATTCCATTGGGATGAATCGTCAACGCCCTATGGAGATAAATCAATACTATATAATAAACAAGATGTCATATCGAGCAGTTCAGATAGAATATTAAGAGACTCTCAGGCTTTCAAGGCTTTACGATATTGATGAAAATCTTAACAATTTTTATAGGATCAATAGAGAGAGCTGATTCCAAAGCGCAGGAGCAAGGAATGACGGAGCTGCTATTGTCTGGCTTGAATGGTGCTGTCCAATTTAATCTTCTTTCTTCTCTAGGTTTGTTGCCTCTCGGCAGGTCCAGATGCCCAACGACGCCTCTCGATGTTGTGCTTTTACTTTGAGTTTTCCATATCCATCTTTCATCATCCAGTCCAAGAACTTTTCTCTAAGTCTTCCTCTTTCCCTCCATTTTAAATATAATATAGAAATATAATAATTCGGCCAAAATTAGAAATCTTTTCACGAGGTTTGAACGAAGAAATAATATGTAAGTTGCTTCAACGATACAGGATGCAGGTAACACGCTGTTGCACTTCAACTGCAATTCACCCATGCCTATTCGTGCATTGCGTCGTCCTTCACAGTCTTCTACTACATTTGCGCAGTTTTGCCATTGTCTTTGTTTTCACCATAATATTATATTATTGGCCGACTATCCCAAAACTAATTTGCAGCTCCTTAGATCTGTTGATGGATTGGGTAGTTTAAATGCGCTACGGTAATTATTTCCTTAAGTATATAAAATATCTCTATAGGTAGGCTATACCGTATAGGTTAACGGTCTTTTTTGTGGATAACTGTGCACAAACGGCTCTAACCTCTTCCTCCTGCTTGCAGAAGCAATAGCCTATCATTTGTCACCGTATGGATTGAATTCATTATTATTATCGATTGGATTTACTTAACTTAAACATTTCTTTCTTTTTAACTGTCTGTCGCATGTCAGCAAGACCTCAATAAACAAAATTTAAATATAATAATACATTCGTGTATATATAGGCCTAATGTATATTCGTTGTTTTCGAAATGTTATTAAGACATTCAATCGTACTCTGTATGGTCTATGATGAAGTATTTGAGGTCAAGGTATGTTTTTTATTGACGTTTACTTAGTTCAGTTTTCTAATGTCTACAAGGGGCCAAGGCTAGTTGAGGCTGCACGTGTTATGACTGATGTCAATGCAATGTCAAATTAGTAGACAGACTAGTCTTGACTGCGTCATGGAGTGTAAATCCCCAGTAACCAACAGCGGGTCTGCGAAGGTAAAGCGAATAGAGTTCTATTGGTAGAATAGAGTGGAAATTTACGCAGAAAGTAGGATGATGATCTGACTACGAACGATTCTACATATGCCATAAGATAAATGCCTATTTAACTAGCGCAATTGCTTGTTAAATAGTCCACTGCAAGAGTGTCATAGTGATCTAAAGACAGTGTTCAGCTGTAATTCGTCTTTTAATTTTCGTTATAAACACTAGGCCATTTCAAAAATGCATGGAAGAAACATATTTTTAAAAATTGCATGGTGCCCCCCTCCTATGTTGTTTCTAATGGCAAAATATGATTGTATACCAAATTTTAGGTCATTTCATGGTGTTTTGACCCCCGCCCAACGCGATCAACTGATTTAGTTGATAAATCATTGTTTTCCTACACTATAATCATCACGAAAACGTTGTAATAGGCTATAAAGACAGTATATTATATTATACAGAGAAGACAAACTACATATAATTATAGTAGTTTGGTAATAGTGTACACTTTTTATGTCATATCACTTTACTAGATTAGGGGTTTTATGGAGGAGAAGGTTAATTTCTTTAATGTATCTTTTTGAAAGTTGGGAATTTCGTTGCGTTGATAATCGACCATTTTCAATAAAACTGTTTTTGTGTTTCATCATTGGTAGCACTAGTTCAGAAGTCTTGGATAAGTTTCACAGCCCATTCCGACAGATCATTCAACACTTTGACATGCCACACACGTGGATGGATACAGAAATTTTCGAGGGGGCCAGACTTTTTTGACCTTACGTCGGAAAAAATTTCGTTGATCTTTGACACAAAAAAACTGATGCCCTTTCTTACGTCATTCAGTCTAAATGTCTTGAAATACCAAATTTTCCTGTCAAATAGCTGATGACCTTTTTTTAGTCATTTAATCAATCAACTGCCTTGGGCATGTATCTTTTTCCAAGCCAATGTTACAATGATCATCTGTTTTTTAGTCATATCCTACTTTCACCTTTGTCCGCTCCATTGATCAAAAACTTCTTGACACCTGATGGGGGGACGTCCTATGGACATTTCTGAATTCTGACGAGGGAATGGCCGGATTGGCCCTGGATCCGCCTCTGGCTGCACATATGTCTCAGTTTCTTGGTAATTGGGATCATTATGCCATTCACTAACACATTTTCCTAGCCAGTCGGAGCCAATTCCCATGCTGTGAAGCAAGAACCAGGATTTAGACCCAATAAGGGATGATAGCTCTTTTAAATTGTGACTCAGAAGAGGAAAAGTTGGATGGCCTCTTTCAAACTCTCTTGGTCTAGGAATTCGGAGCAATGTTCAAGCAATCTGCTGTCGTTCTGAATAGGAGAGTCTGTTTCAAAGTAGAGAGAACACAGCACATTCCTCAGTTAATAGGTATCATAAGTGCTTTTCCATGGCTTTTATGTCTGCATTTGCAACTTGTGGATCATGCTTGCAATACTTGTTCAAGTCATGCCATAGCTTGAGATCATTATACGCTGCATCGGCCTCAATGGATGAAGAGAGCCAGTTTCCAACGTAGAATAGGCACTTCTCTAGATATCATATTTTCTAAGTATAGCCTACCGGGTGGTTTGGTATGGATTAAATTAAAGGAACTACTTCCTGAGGTGGTACTTTCTCCATATTTTCACTCCTTGCTGCCATGTTTAGTTGATTACAACCTAATAAAGATAATGCAAAAAGTTTACAATTTGCTACCATGTTGTCAATGTCCGTTTTGAAGATAAAACTACTTTTGAGGTGGGCGGGGGTCAAAACATGGCCTACAGACCTGAAAATTTGCAGGCAATTATGTTTCAGTAATAGAAACAATATGGCAGGGGGCACAAGTAACATTCTAAAAAAAATCTTTTTTAATTGGCCTAATAAACACTCAATGTAATGATGCATCGACGACAATTTCTGCAGTATTGTCAATAGCGAGCTACAGTCAGAATGCCTGAAATGGGCCTACTATTTGTCAGCGTCAGTAAGCCTATTAAGACTTTAATACATATAGCATATAACTTTTTTCTAATTAGATGCTTGGAAGATCATAAAGATCATCAAACTGGTTTTTTGAGGTGCGAAACTCTTTGGCATTTTGGCAAGAGTGTTTCTATCCGAACCTCACCAATTCAAGTTCGATTTTGTAGTCGTGACTCGTGACCAATACAGCGAACCCTATCAGTCAAACTAGAACAACCTTAGCTAAACTCTTATTTCTTGTCTACTCTTTGCCTTGACCGTTGTAAACAACCATCAATGCGAGTTTGAGACTGTAGGCCTAGAAACCTTCGTCGAACTTTAAATGTCATATTGTTGTATGTTTGGCGCATACCGGTAACTAGGCCTACATGTACAGACTTAAAATAAATCGTCTCTCAGTGGTGATGTCTTTACGTTTCTAGGCCTAATAACAAAGACAAGGAAGGAAGGAAGTAGGCCTAACATCATCTAGGATATATCAGAGTCAGAATTTTTCTGAGGTTACAAAGATCACTGGAAATAACGATATGAGGTACCTAGGAAGATGCTTATCCATGGATAGCATTCCAGTCTATAGCCTATAAGTATAGGTCCAAAATTGATCAATTCATAGTAGAATTTGCAAGCGAGACATTTATATGAAATCAGCCACGTACATGTATGGTACGTATTTAGCAGATTTATGAAGAATAAGAAATGTCAACAGCGATCCTGACCTTCGACTCCCTACCTCCCTGCTATCAGCTGTATATTAACCTAGATCCAAAAGATACTTATCTATGTTTAACGACAGTGTATGTTATATCAATGCTGATTGGCATCACCCTCCTCCTTTTGCGGTATTGGGACTTGCCAAAACCGTAGCCTGGATTTTCCGTATTGGGACTTGCCAAGACCGTAGCCTGGATTTTCCGTATTGGGACTTGCCAAGACCGTAGCCTGGATTTTCCGTATTGGGACTTGCCAAGACCGTAGCCTGGATTTTCCTTATTGGGACTTGCCAAGACCGTAGCCTGGATTTTCCGTATTGGGACTTGCCAAGACCGTAGCCTGGATTTTCCGTATTGGGACTTGCCAAGACCGTAGCCTGGATTTTCCGTATTGGGACTTGCCAAGACCGTAGCCTGGATTTTCCTTATTGGGACTTGCCAAGACCGTAGCCTGGATTTTCCGTATTGGGACTTGCCAAGACCGTAGCCTGGATTTTCCGTATTGGGACTTGCCAAGACCGTAGCCTGGATTTTCCGTATTGGGACTTGCCAAGACCGTAGCCTGGATTTTCCGTATTGGGACTTGCCAAGACCGTAGCCTGGATTTTCCGTATTGGGACTTGCCAAGACCGTAGCCTGGATTTTCCGTATTGGGACTTGCCAAGACCGTAGCCTGGATATTCCGAGTGGTGTTTGTGGGTGTTTGCTCAGGTTAAATAATTATTCAGAACTTGACCAGCAGCTTCCACATCATCATCATGACTACGCCATCGTCGTGACCTGCTCCATTGTAAAATTTCACATAGAAAATAATAATAAGAGCCTCAAAATTAAATCCCTCTTAGTTCTTACATCGAGTCTCTGTAAATGTTTGCGCGCACTATTTCAGTTTTCAATTATTTCATTTGGGAGGGGGCGGGGGTTGTTCAAACACCTAAAGCACCATTTTAAATACGGCCTTGGAACTGGCACATCCAAAGTACGAACAGTGGCAAAATTTACAAGGGAAGTGACAATGGGCCTCTCTATCTGCAGGCACTCTTCCATCGTCCATTCTTACCATTACCGTATAGAGTATAGACAATCTGGACTGCACTTGCATCCTATGTGTTTTTATGATATACCCCTCCCCAAATTCCTAATGGCCTACTTCTCTTAGGCCATCATGAAAACAAGATTTTACTTCCTGAATGAGTCTTTTAAGACGTTGCACTAAGGAGAAGAACGCCTCCTTTGTTGTTTTTACGCCATCTGACGTGGTTGCTCTACAGTCTATAGCCTCTTAACCATACAATGCGAGCGCGAGGTCAATTTAGTTTTTCAAAAACTATTCTATTAATCTAAGACATAGTGCAAACATATTGCGGAAAACAACTTCCTATTTAGGGTCAAAAACATGTTGTTTTATGGTGGGACTATAGGTCTATGCCAATAACGTTCGGTTATAAAAGTGGCAGCGATCTTCTAATGAGTGCCATGTGTGAGTGAAGCAACGATCATTGAGACAAATGAAGAAGCATTGAATGAAGAGAGCCAATCACAACAGGCATATTAAGAAGACCAAGAAATGTTTCCAGCAACACGACCGCTCCTCTGTCTCTCTGTCTTTCTTTTATCAGGTGCGTATAATTATACGGTATACTACGAAAGTTTAACTGGAAATAAGGAAAGGTATTTGTGTAAGCTTATTCTATCAGTCTTCCGTCCACAAACAGCCAAGAAGCCATAATTATTTAGAAGTCATGGTTGACTAATTAATAGAAATTTCAGGATTTCATAATAATTAGAGGTCTATTAGTGACAGAAACGAGTGGCTTGTACTTCGCATTTAATTTACTCAGTTCTTGAAAACTTTCTGATGGTTCACTTTTTGGACGGTATCAAATTGCATTGATTTTGGTCCTGCATGCCCTTGAGTTCAAGTCAAGTCTAAAATATTCAGGTAGGCTTCAGTAGACCTATAGCGACCACAAGGACACAATGATCATAAGCTTAATCATTGTATGGTCAACTTATCGTTTTAACTTAATAATAATTGATGCAAACAACTTATGCGCAACTTGATATCGGCATGCCGCGGAATGAAAGTTGGCAATAGTGACACAAAATATGGTGGTGCACAAAATAACTGCTTGACCACATCCTATTTAGCTTGAATTAAAAAAGTTTTTCAAGCCTTGAAATTATTTTACACAATGTGACACTTTTTAAAACTAATAGCCTAGATAGTCCAACGAAGAAATTATATACATTTAAACAATTCACGTTAATTGTTGCAACTGTATTAGGTATTTTCAACGAAGGAGGCGTGCTATCTCTACCATCGACCGATGCGTGCAGCTCAGGTCCTTGTGAAAACAACGGAACATGCGAGATCGCTAACATCACTTCTTACATCTGCAACTGTTCAGAGGGATTCAGCGGAAGAAACTGCCAAGAAGGTATGCTTTTCATCTTTGAGGCATTTATGGGGAGCGGTGGTGTATTGGTTGGTTCGGAGCCTTGGAGTCGGAAGTTTCCAGGTTTGAAGCCACCTCAAGCCGCCGCGCAGGGACCTCGAGCAAGTCCTTCACTCGCAATATTATTGCTTCTGCGCTTCGGCGTGAAAACTCCGATGCAGTGTCCGTGCTGTAGTCGGGAGCGCCTCTGAGTAGCGGCTTGAAGAGGGGCTGTAGCAAATGCGTGAAGTAGATAAATCAATAAGAATAAATCTAATATAAAATTTTTAAAAATCATTTGTTGGAGACCATTTAACAACAGCGTAGTTCAAACTGAGTAACTTGCGGAAAACTGACAAGTGGATTCCTAAAGGAATCTGAATCCGGCTAGGTACAATGGTACATGTAAGGTCCCATTTTGTGTCAGTTAGATTCTACCATGGAGAAGATCACTGGTTTCATAGGTTCTACATGTACATTGTACAATGGTGGACAACGACCGAAAATTCAAAAGAATATGAATAAAGGCGTAAATAACAGCAGTGTAATGAGTGTCATGACCATCACCTGCGCTTTATAGAGTTCCACATTGTTCATAACACTAAGCTACTAACATAATGCACTTCTGTTGCGCATCGAAAAATTGGTGGGCCATGCAGCTGAAACCTTATGATTATTAGGCCTATGCTTTTATTCGATCGCTTTACGCCGCTAACCTATAATATTATCATGGTACACATACACCAGTTTGTATGATATAGCTGCCTACGGTATATCATTTCAGGATAGTATAGAAATAGATAGTCGAACGTCGCATATGTTGCTCTTCAGTAGTCTCTGTTAATGGTATAACAACTTGGGTCAGAAAGCAAAAGTTAAACAACGGAATTAAAAGAACCCGACATCTAAACATGGAGTTTTCTGAATATCATCGCGAGCTTGGATAACCACCGCATACATAGCGTAACGTTGTAGCAGATTGGCTGAGATTGCTAAATGTCTGTCTTTGGCCAAAATGAACGTGCTGTTGTATGGTTTCCAGAGAATGGTCACCACGACTACTTTCAACAACGTAATTATTAGAAATTACTGATGCAAAATATCTTAAGTAGAAGAGTCAAGAGTAGGACTACTTGTTGCACTCATTATAATTATTATAGACCAAATTTCGAACTGTGTTCTAGGAGAAGTGAATGGAACTGGAACAACCATGAACACAGGAGGAATAGTAAATGGAACTGGAGGAACCAGAAGACCAGGAGGAGAAATGAATGGAACAACAATGAACCCAGGAGCAATTATAGTAAATGGAACTGGAGGAACCAGAAGACCAGGAGGAGAAATGAATGGAACAACAATGAACCCAGGAGGAATAGTAAATGGAACTGGAGGAACCAGAAGACCAGGAGGAGAAATGAATGGAACAACAATGAACCCAGGAGCAATTATAGTAAATGGAACTGGAGGAACCAGAAGACCAGGAGGAGAAATGAATGGAACAACAATGAACCCAGGAGGAATAGTAAATGGAACTGGAGGAACCAGAAGACCAGGAGGAGAAATGAATGGAACAACAATGAACCCAGGAGGAATAGTAAATGGAACTTTAAGCACAAAACCACCTGGAGTAGTAAGTGAAGCTGGAACAACAAGACATGGAGGGGAAAATGGAACAGGAACTACAAGACCTGGAGGAGGAGTGAGAGAAAGTGAAAGAACAACCAAATCTGGAGGTGTATGGAGAACTGGAACAACCACAAGAGCTTCGGTTGCAAGTCGAATTCAAACGACAAGAGAGTCTGGAGGAATAAAGAGCACTCGAACAACTAGAACTCCTGTTGGAAAACCAGGAGGAGTAGGAAATCCTGGAAGTGGAAAAACTCCAGCCACTGGAGGCGAAGACACATCAGCCCCTCCAGAAGACACACCAGCCTCTCCAGAATACACACCAGCCACTCCAGAAGACACACCAGCCACTCCAGAATACACACCAGCCACTCCAGAAGACACACCAGCCACTCCAGAAGACACACCAGCCACTTCAGAAGACACACCAGCCACTCCAGAAGACACACCTGCCACTCCAGAAGACACACCAGCCACTCCAGAAGACACACCAGCCACTCCAGAAGACACACCAGCCACTCCAGAAGACACACCAGCCACTCCAGAAGACACACCAGCCACTCCAGAAGACACACCAGGCACTCCAGAAGACACACCAGCCACTCCAGAAGACACACCAGCCACTCCAGAAGACACACCAGCCACTCCAGAAGACACACCAGCCACTCCAGAAGACACACCAGCCACTCCAGAAGACACACCAGCCACTCCAGAAGACACACCAGGCACTCCAGAAGACACACCAGCCACTCCAGAAGACACACCAGCCACTCCAGAAGACACACCAGCCACTCCAGAAGACACACCAGCCACTCCAGAAGACACACCAGCCACTCCAGAAGACACACCAGCCACTCCAGAAGACACACCAGCCACTCCAGAAGACACACCAGCCACTCCAGAAGACACACCAGCCACTCCAGAAGACACACCAGCCACTCCAGAAGACACACCAGCCACTCCAGAAGACACACCAGCCACTCCAGAAGACACACCTGCCACTCCAGAAGACACACCAGCCACTCCAGAAGACACACCAGTTACTCCAGAAGACACACCAGCCACTCCAGAAGACACACCAGCCACTCCAGAAGACACACCAGCCCCTCCGGAAGACACACCAGCCCCTCCAGAAGACACACCAGCCACTCCAGAAGACACACCAGCCCCTCCAGAAGACACACCAGTTCCACCAGAAGACACACCAGCCCCTGTGGACGTAGATACACCAGCCCCGCCAGAAGACACACCAGCCCCTCCGGAAGACACACCAGCCCCTCCAGAAGACACACCAGCCCCTCCAGAAGACACACCACCAGCCCCTGTGGACGTAGATACACCACCAGCCCCTGTGGACGTAGATACACCAGCCCCTGGAGAAGGAGGAGATCCGGGAGATGGAGGAGATCCTGGAGATGGAGGAGATCCGGGAGATGGAGGAGATCCGGAAGATGGAGGAGATCCGGGAGATGGAGGAGATCCGGGAGATGGAGGAGATCCGGGAGATGGAGGAGATCCTGGAGATGGAGGAGATCCAGGAGATGGAGGAGATCCGGGAGATGGAGAAGATCCGGGAGATGGAGGAGATCCGGGAGAAGGAGGAGATCCGGGAGATGGAGGAGATCCGGGAGATGGAGGAGATCCGGGAGATGGAGGAGATCCGGGAGATGGAGGAGATCCTGGAGATGGAGGAGATCCAGGAGATGGAGGAGATCCGGGAGATGGAGGAGATCCGGGAGATGGAGGAGATCCGGGAGATGGAGGAGATCCGGGAGATGGAGGAGATCCGGGAGATGGAGGAGATCCGGGAGATGGAGAAGATCCGGGAGATGGAGGAGATCCGGGAGATGGATGAGATCCGGGAGATGGAGGAGATCCGGGAGATGGAGGAGATCCGGGAGATGGAGGAGATCCGGGAGATGGAGGAGATCCGGGAGATGGAGGAGGAGGGGATTATTAATTATTTGATACGTGTAGAGTGCCTTGATTCAAAATTTTGACATTGGATCACATCAACGAGTCCCTCACAACGACGAAAATGCGCTTGATGCAATTCGCTCATCCATGCAATTTGTAAATAACAGAAACACTGTTGTGGTTTATTCAGAACAGTCCTTATCTGTCTTTATGTGATGTAAGCTTACTCAAAACATTTTGTCCTTTTAACTACCCAGTTATAGTCTTGAGGCGTATGGTTATTCTTTGACAGATGTTCTAATGAATCTATCGAAGCAAGCAACAGAGATCTTTAAAAAAACCAATCATTTCTAACGCGATGAGCTTTGACTCTTTGGTGTAAGCTAACTGGTTTGAATTACGGTTTGTCTTATTATGCAGAATAAAGCTTTACTAACAATCAGCCATTAATGATTAAGTTAATTCATTCATTCGACGTCCTTGGATATCCAATATTCTTAAATCAGGCATCAATTTTTATTGCCTCAACTGTGACGTTTTAGTCAGAAATGTTGTTTGCAATGTTATTGTTGTTGTGTGGTGTGGTGTGCGTGGATTTTGCGTTTGTCAGTTCGTCCGTATAATAATTGAATAACTTATGTTTTCTTACGGTTTGTCGCATGATGTAGAATTGCATTACTAACAATCAGCCATTTAGGTACGCAATAGGCCTATTCAGGCATTAATTTTTGGCGCCTCGACAGTGACACGTTTTAGTCAGATAATGTTGTTCGTGTGCGTGCGTGCGTTTGCGTTTGCGTTTGTCTGTTCCTTTGTTTGGGTAATAAATGAATAATTTGCAGGACTTCTGTTTTCTTCAATCTTACTTCTGAGTGCCTTTTTTATATAGCTTAGAAGTGCATTTTTATTATGAAAGTTTTAAATAGCGCCCCGTATAGGTAAGCCACTCAGAAGTGTAACGCCCGCCCCCTTGGACACTCCCGGAGTCGCCACTTCCGGTCCAACGTGCAAGGGGACCGCGTGCTGCTGTAGGTCGTAGTTCAGAGAGATAGAGGGAGGAAGGGAGGCGGTGGTTTCGGGGTTCAAATCCCGTCGGGTCCGAGACGGCCAAGCGTCTCGGCCTCCTACCTCTACGTATGAAACTGGGGCCTTGCTGGCCAGTCTTTCACTCCGGCGCAGGATACCCGGGTTAACCGGAAGTGAAAGATCCTTGGGCCTAGCGCCCGAAACTCTTTCCAGGCCGATGGCTGAGTGGTAATACATGTCCGTGGTACCAATGGGATCCATTGTTCCCGGGTTCGAACCTACAGCAGGCTGTTGAGATGGCACAGGCGACGTCTCTAATCTTTCTAACCGAAGTACTACTTCTGACAGCGCTTCTCGGACATTAGAATGCACTGCATAAATTTCCTCTCTAACATCAGTTCTCACTGAGGAAATTGCCACGTCCATATTAGCTTCTACAATGGAGATAGCATCCTCAATATTAGTTTGTACAGCGGAGATAGCCTCCTGTGTGTTCCTAGCATTATTTTGTATTGCATCCTGTGTAGCCTTTGCGTTCGTTTGCATTGCATCAAGCAATATCTCCACGGAGGAAGCTGGCCTTGAAGGCTGCGAAGGAGTAGACATTCGACTTCCATCTATTAGTGCTACATAAATTCCAATGATTTAACCTCCTAGGGCTAGAAAGAATTAAGACAGTAAGTTTAATTATGATCTCTTATTAATTCTAATGACAAACAATAATTCTTAAATCCTCCAATGCAAATCCGAGAAACACGATGTAATGCAATTCACACACACGAAATTTAATGCAAACACTTTTAGATCGGAGTATGACTAAATTATCCCCAATTTAGTTTTCAAGTGCCATCATCACAATTTAAAGTAGCCCAATATTTCTACACCACCAATCGCGTTATATCCCTTTAACCAAACTGTACCTTATATATGGAGACAAGGGACATGGTAGGCGACGTGCTTGGGGTGACGAAGAAGAGCGTCGAATCCAGGATAAGCGACGTAGAGAATACAGAGGGCGTCGATGATGGGACTCCCGAAAGAATCAGCGAAGGCCGACGCTGGTTTGACGCACTACGAAAATGCTTCCGATGAACTGAATAGAAATCGCTCCGTGCGAATCAGAAAGCGAAGGCCTAACCGATAGGCTTAATTCCAGGAATGGACCGACGTGAAGATGCAGCACTCAGAACGCAACGCCGACGATTCGATGCCCAGAATGAGTCACTCCGTGTGACCGACCGTAGGAAATGCCAACAGAACTCGCTCGAAACAACTCCGATAAAAGCTCCAAAATTACGTAAGAACGACTCCAGGTCGACGAGAAGCCATATATAATCCTTGCAGTAACTAGCACAAGCGAGCACTAAATTCTGGCCTCAGTTCACTAAAATTATCGCATCACTCTTCTACTCAGGCTTCGAATCTATCACTTAATTATCGAGAGCCACACAGCTACTCTCCACGAAGGTTCGACTGCATCTTCTCCTCTGCGCTCTGCGGTCGGTTCTTTATAGGCTTCGATGACGTAGGACGCCATCTACTGCGCATGCGCCGCACGTGCCTGTGATTACGTTCGCAATGCATGCACAGACTCAGCCTGCCTGATGGAAAAGTACCACCACGAGCATTCAACGACGGCCGACTACAGTGACAGCTTGCCTCCTTCTCTGTCTGGCTCCTTGTCTGTCTGCAGCTCACTGTCTTTCTCTCTCTTAATCCTACTCTGATCAGCGCCTCGTGTCGTCGAGCACGTGCACACTGGGTGCACCGATCCGACCTTGCTAAAAGTAGGCCAGGTCACCTCGATCTAGTGGAAAGATACCACACGCGAGCCTATGCTGCATGCACAGACTACACGGCAACAAGGCGTCTTGCTCCGTCCGTCTGCCTAACAGTGTATATGTGCTGCTCCGTCACCCTCTCTATCAGCCTGCCTGTCTGCCTGTCGGTATCGGTGCGTAGCACTCAAACGGCCTCTCTTCCTCCTTTCGGCCGACGCTCCATTTGCCGAGCGTGAGAGAATTGCACGAATATCGATTCGCTGAAACGATGACGCTGCAGCTGCCTACGTCATAGCCTCTGCGAATCCAGTCAAACACGATTTCAACATTAGAAATGTAGGCCATCAATTGCAACTCAAAAATGATATAATATATATTATATCAGACCCTGCGAATACCAAGGGATCCAAAAATAATAATAATATATGGCCACCAGAAATCGAATCCGTAGCGTCAAATTATATGCCGACGTTACAGAAGTACTCCCGGCCTAACCCCCGGCTAAGCAGGACAGCTAAAAGATTTTTAAGCAACAATGCACTCTGGGCAATAAGCGCCGCAGTGCATGTAACAAAGGTACGTAGGACCAGAGACCGAAAAGCAACGGCACTGTTTACATGCAGACCACGAGCGGAGCACCAGAAGCTACGCTTAGTCCGCCAATGGTAAGGTAGATCGACGCTGGACACCTGAATCGAATCTACAGAAATCCCACAGATAGGGGGGAGGGGGGGCAGTTCCTCAATGCAAGCCAAACCCAAGACCCTGTAGACAATCTCTTACGTGTAACGGTGTCAATGCAGGACATCCCGTAGAAACTCATAAAAAACTCATAGTGGTTTAATGACCAATTATAGGTCTTGTATATCGAGCGAATTAACCGCTCCAGGGAGCCAATCCGGTCAGTCCGTAGTACATCAGACAGGGCGCAAAAGTAGTCAAGGCGGGAACTAGACGGAAGAGTAGACTTGTATAGGGCAGGGTGAGAATTGCCGGGGTTTCAACCCCCCAGTCTTTCTTAGAGCCCCATAGTAAAGTCTGTTTTTCACACCTCAATTCCAAGTGGATAATGGTCCAACCCCCAGTTATTTTTTCACAATTCTCGCACTGGTATAGGGGCATCAACATAGGTCAGAGAGCGGAGTATTACCATTGGCCTTCGCGATTAGTAGCCTAGTAGGCCTAAGTCGCGACATGCTAAATTGTGATGCGGAGTCATTGTTGTAAACACGAAACATTTCGAAGATCATTCACCAATAAAAGTCGAAGTAAATCTCAAGAGAAATCTGTAGTCCGATTGAATTCACAGTGAATGATTAATGGTAAATGATTATTACGATTACGCAGAATTTTCTTCACACACATACACAACCATAAGAGATCTGCATACGCTTTGGCAGTGTTAACACTGTAAAGTATAAACGACACTATTTTTTAGTCAGTGCTATAAATATTAAATACTTATGGAAATTGCACTGACATAGCACATTGAACTTATCAACTGCTAGCAATGGTGGCAGCGCTAAAGTAGGAAAACCATGGCAAATTTGCACAAATCCTTTGCCCTGGTCGCAGATCAACCAGAATTTTACGTGTGTACAAAGCCATGCTTATAGTAAATATCTGGCGACCAAAAGTGGAAATACTTTTCCTGAGAAATTGATAAAGATTTGATTAGTAAAATCAATCTAATTCAACTAGAGTCATGATCAGTTATCGTTGTACGAGTATAATTATTCCTAGAACTTTTGATATAGCCTTCATATTTCAGACAGATAGTAACGTGCTTGTCAACATAAAACAGTTTAAAATACGATATTTTCGGTAATAATCAGCTGCATCACTGCGAGTCCAGAGTGTGACTCACTGGGATTCCATGCAATGTCTTCAATTTGGTTGCATGTATTTTTCTTTAACGAGTTTTATGAAAATATTTGCGAAAAGGAGAATCGTTGTTGCGGCTGCTGGTCTCGAAGATGAGCATGTTGTCGAACCTTTGCTTCCATCTGCAGAATTAAGTGCTGTACAAAGCAAAACAAACCGTCTTGAAACATAATTACACGATGAAAAATGAAAAAATAATAATTATGGAATAGTGTCTACTTCATAAGAATTTCGTATGAGAGCAATATTTCGGGAGAGTGCCATCATTTTGCGTAAAGGCCCAGTATTGCAGCTTAGTGTCTATTGACACTCAATTTTTCGGCGCCATGAATAAGTGACGCATGGTGATATACAGTGGCGTAATTAGGCATACAAGGAAATAAATGTAATAGTCAAAAGAATAGTTTCATACAGAGTTTTACAAGATTCGTACATATGCCTAATGAGCTTCATATTTTTACAGCAGAGCTTCTACAACACAGGTAGGCTACATGTAAAACGGTCCGTTACTATGCCAGGTAGCTGTAGAAGATAAGAGTTAGGCCTAATCAGATGATGCATGAGTCCATTCCGTTTTTCTCGGACAACGCCATGGAACGCATTACCACCAAAAATCTATAGTTGAGTCTGTATTGGCTGTTTTTTATTCTATTTGCCGATGACACCAACGTTTTTTACTCCAATGGTTCATGGCAGACGTTGTTTCAAACTGTGAACGTTGAACTATCTAGCATAGCTGTTTGGTTCCATGCAAATAAACTCACCCTTAATTTAGATAAAACCAACTTTATTTTATTTAAATCCCACCGGAAAATAAAGCCAAATGACAATCTCTGTTTGCTTATTGATGATATTTCCATCAATCAAGTTGAATCTACAAAATTCTTAGGTGTGCATATAAGTAGTATAGGGTTAACAAGCTGGATGTCTTTTATTATTTCCTGAGGGGGGTGCTCGGTAGTACAGTGGATAGCGCGCTGGACTGTCGACTCAGCTATGATGAGTACACGGTCAGTGGATGATGAGACGGTGAGGGAGAGGATTGGCCACTGCCCTTTGGATGTCTTTTATTATTTCCTGAGGGGGGTGCTCGGTAGTACAGCCGCTGGCGCGCTGAACTGTCAACCAAGAGGTCTTTTATTATTTCCTGATTCAAGCCGTTTTATTCCATTGGCGTGCCATACTCAGCGTGCCAGCGGCTGCAGCAGCTCAACACCGAGCGAGACAAGCAGATGGTGTGCGAACGCGTCATGTACCTATTTTTAACCATGCAGCAAACATTATAATAATTTATGTCAATTCAGAAACATCTGACCTAGTCACGACTCACGACTGTAAATTTGGAGCATTGCCAACGGACTGTTGTAGGCTACATTGAACATTTAACAACAACCTCATTCAGTCTGACGTAGAAGCTATACATTGTGTAGGCTTACCTGTATCATTATACGGTGTTTCAGACTGAGAATAATTAAACGAAGATTATTATTATTATTATTAGACCCTATTAGACGTTAAATGTTCAATGTAGCCTATAATTGTACACAACAGGACCTCGCTTACCAACGACACGCATGGCTAGCTAAGCATTGACTCGCAGCCATGCGTTCATTCATGTCACTCTAGCTATGTGTATCAGACCGCGAATCACACGCTGTAACGAGACATACTAAAATAAAACAGTGTGTTGAGGGTTTCGCGTCCAATGCTCTATTTTGTTTGTTTGTATGTGCACTTGTTACAGCGTCCCTTCAAGCTCTCTCTTCTCAGAGGCGCTCCCGATGCAGAGCGGACACTGCATCGGAGTTTCACGCCGAAGCGCTGAGCAATTGTGAGTGAAGGACTTGCTCAAGGTCCTTACGCGGCGAGATGGATTCGAACCTCGAACCTTCCGGCTCCAAGGCAACGACGCCACCACTAGACCACCGCGCCCCACAAATGACTAGTGGTTAAGTCGTTTCGCCCTGGCAGGGCTCCTCAGAACACCTGTAAGGTGTTGACGACCTCCTCATCAACTGAGGGTCTTATGGCCTTCAAAAATTTAATAAGATTACACGAGCCGCAGCCTAATCCAGGTCGTCGGTAGGCCTAAGCGAGGTCATCTCAGCCTTAATACGTAAGATCTCAGACCTCAGAAGATCGTTCTCTTCCTTGGTTGCTTTAAGGTTAGCAACCATTTCTCTCACACGCTGCGCTTGTTTTCTCTCCTTAGCTTTACCCTTTCGAAGCTTATTTTTTGTTCTAGCCAACTCCAATTCTTTCGCTTGTAGGCTGTTAGGTTTTTCACCAACCAAGGAAACAAGAAATTCTTGCAGAGTTTCAGCCATTTGTCAAAATTGGTCACACGACAGCAAAATCCGTACGCATGTGACCAATTTTTCTTCGGTCACATGCATTATTATATACGGTCACGTGATTCAGAACCTTCTCGAAAGATCGAGAAGCTGATACAACGTGTACATTCATCATTGGCTACCGAGGAGGCTGCAGCCGCTGGCACGCTGAGTATGGCACGCCAATGGAATAAAACGGCTTGATATTAATAGATCGAACGATCGAGAATATTAAAAGTCCTCATAAATCACCCGCGGTGAACAGTATCTATATATACGTGGTTTACGTGGTCCTGAACAAAAGTCCTCATAAATCACCCGCGGTGAACAGTATCTATATATACGTGGTTTACGTGGTCCTGAACAAAAGTCCTCATAAATCACCCGCGGTGAACAGTATATATATATATATATATATATATATTTACGTGGTCCTGAACAAAAGTCCTCATAAATCATCCGCGGTGAACAGTATATATATATATATATATATATATATATATATATATATACGTGGTTTACGTGGTCCTGAACGAAAGTCCTCACAAAACACCCACGGTCAAGAGTGGCTTAGCTTCGAAAAACGATCCTAATCATAGAACTTAATCCAGAAATGACAAGCAACCAAACTTCATATAATTTTAGCCTAATACGTTGAGTCTAGTTTTATCGTAGACTTATCAAGTCTTTATTATCAAGCCATGAATTAAAGGTTTCATCATACCCCAACCATTTAACCAAAGAACGACTTCCACGTTTCCTAATAATCTTTTCTATTTTAAATGTATCTTGCGTTGTCGATTGTAACTCAGCTTCATAAAATGTCCCTTGAATTAATTCTTCATTATAGTCAGATATTTTATACGTTATTGGATCTGTGTATTGGATTTGTGTTATAGTAAAAATTTCTTCACTCCAGTTAGCGGTATATCCTTTCTCAAATGTCTTCTTCTTCTTGGAAATTCTTACTTTATCTCCGACTGAAAATTTAGGTTTAACAGTTTCAGGTACAGCGTCACCATACAGATTCATCCACACAACCCATTCGTTTGCTTTGATGCTCGCTTTAACAGGAGTCATTTTAATGGAAGAATGTCTTGTGTTGTTGTATAAATTAACCATATTATCTAAAACATCGATATATCTCTGAGTTGAATTTGCTGTAAAATATTTGAACATTTTCTCTTTCACTGTTCTATTAAATCTTTCTACGATACAAGATTTCTCTTCATTTTCAGTTGAGTACAACTGCATACCTAATGATTTTACCTGTTTATTATAGAATTCAGATCCCTTATCGACCCAAAGTTTTTCCCCCCTTCTTTTGCTCGTATTAAATATTTTAACGAAAGCATCTGCCACAGATTCTCCGCGCTTATCTTTTAACGGCTGAATAAATGCATATTTGGAAAATATATCGATGACGCTTAACAAATATTTCACACCAGAATTAAATTTAGCATAAGCCTGCATGTCAATTAAGTCAGCAGCCCAAACTTTGTCCACTCCCTGAACATAAACAACTCGCTTCCTAAACTTCCTGACTATTGGTTTATGTAATTCATCGGCAAGCTCATCGGTCCAAGTCAGCCTCTTTTTTTCAATCCCATTCCAAAATGGGTCTTCGTTGATAAAATTGGTTTAACTATAGATCGTTCAATTCGTTCGCGGAACGAAGGATTAGGTATATTATTTAATTCATCTATCATAGCTCTGTCAGCGACGTTTCTCCCTGCTGTATCAGTATGTTTAGCATAAGCCATGTCATGGCGATAGGCTGCTGCATCAACTCTGTCTACTGGTTTACTCCAGTCTTTTGGCGTCCCGTCAGGGTTTAAACGCAAATCCAGTCGAGTTCCTGGACCCGTGAAAGAATGTCCTGGAAGATGCATTTCGCCCGGATATTTTGCCCATGGAAGTTTAATATTAGAAGTAGCAGAATTGAGAGCTGATACCAAATCACCTCCTTGTACAGTAGTGGACATTTTAGTAAACTGAGTTTTTCTAGCGCCACACTCAACACATACACATCTAAGCATAGGTCTGCCATTCTTACTGACAACTCGTTGAATATCTTTAGATTCAGTTTGTCGCTTACATTTTACACAATACGAGTTGTGCTCCATTTTAATATAATATAATTAAAATGGAAGTCCATGACCTGTCATGGAATGAAGATACATCTAAACGCTTTAACAGTCCTCTCCTACCAAGAAGCATCAGAGGTTTGATCGTCGGTAAGTCTCAATGCGGCAAAACAATATTACTACTTAATTTATTACTGAGACCTGGTTGGTTAGACTACGATAACCTGCAGATCTTTGGCAAAAGTTTATTTCAATCAGAATATAAGATACTTAAGAAAGCATTCGAAGAGAAATTACCAAAGGAAGCAATTATAAGACTTTTTGATAATCGCGATGAGATAATGAAATTAAATGTATCACCGACCGCCGTAGTCGAAGAGATGTCTAAAAACATGGAAAAGAAATCCGATATTGACTGCAAGTTCTTTGAAACCTCTGAAGATGTTCCAGATCCACGAGACTTAAGTCGAGATAAAAAGAATCTCATGATTTTTGATGATTTACAATTAGAGAGGCAAAATAAATGCGAATCGTATTATATAAGAGGTAGGCATAGTAATGTAGACTGCTTTTACCTAGCACAAAATTATTTCAAGCTACCTAGACAAACTATAAGAGAGAATGCTAACTTTATATGTTTGTTCCCTCAAGACCTCAAGAATATTAATCATATATACAGCGATCATATAGGCGTAGATGATATGACTATTGAAGAATTTCGAAAACTATGCAGAACTGCGTGGGATGAAACGCATGGTTTTGTGGTTATAGACCTTACTAGTAAAACAAATAAGGGCAGGTACAGATCTGGATTAGATACATTTTACATTAAATAAAAGCAATAATAAAATGATAACAAAATTTAAGATTTTATATTCTAGGTTTAAAAATAGCTATCTAAAATGGAAACCCTTCTTGACGAAATTTTATCTACTACTCAAACGATTGCACGCAACACAGAGGCTAAAGAATCCTTTTGCATTTTGTTGAGCGAAAGAAACACACGAATTCGAACGAAATTTAATCCACTAATCGAACTGGACAAAAGTAAGAAGTATGAAATGGCCCTTGTTAATCTTGAAACTTACTACAGTTTTCCTAATATAGATGAAACAAATAATAAATTCGTATATTCGTCAGATAACGGTGTAACATGGGAAGATTTAGACATTCCAACCGGTTGCTATGAAATCGATGACTTAAACGAATACATACAGAGAATTCTAAAAGAAGAAGGTCATGGACAATGTATAAAGTTGCAACCAAATAACAATACTTTGAAGGCTGTTTTGGAAATTGATGAGAACTATAAAGTTGATTTTACAGTACCAAATTCAATTAGTACGGTTCTAGGATTTCAGAGTCGTGTATACTCCGAAGGATATAACGAATCCGAGCACATAGTCGATATAAACAGCGTGAATAGTTTACGAGTTACGAGTGATGTAATAGGATCATCGTATGCCAACGGAACTACGGAGAACATAATTTATTCTTTCTTTCCATCGGTCGGGCCTGGTTATAAGATAATCGAATCTCCTCATAATCTGGTTTATCTTCCAATAACGCTATACTCTATTTCATCGATGGAAACAAAACTAATAGACCAAAATGGAAAACTAATTAATTTAAGAGGTGAGGAATTGTCGATACGATTTCACATAAGAGAGGTTTAATTTAAAGTTTATATTTAATATAAGATGAGCGCTTACGCTAAGGTCAAAGTTAATATTTCTGAAGGGCAAAAAGAGAAGATTAAACGAGCTGTTCAAGTAGGAACTGGAGTGAGTATAAGACTTTCTCATGGAGACATAACTGGTGAGCATGTGTTAGCTCTAAACCAGAGGCAAATTAACAAGTTAACTAAAGCGTATCAGAATGGAACTGGTTTGACAATTAAAATGGGTAAAAAGCAATTAGAAGACAATGCGAGAGTCGAAGGCGGATTTATTGGCGCTATTCTACCGTTCTTAGCAACAGCCGGAAAGTTTCTACTGTCTAGTGTTCTTCCGAGTTTAGCCACAGGAGCCTTAACAGGATTGGGTTCTGCAGCTGGTTCCAAAATTGTTGATAAAATTAGTGGATCTTCGATCTCACAGATACGTGGATCTTCGATCTCACACCCGATAAGTGGATCAGGCGTGCTCTACGTTAAGAAAGGAGGAATATGCTGTAAGATAAGGCCTGCTGGCGAAGGTCTTTTTCTATCTCCGTGGAAAAAGGGTACTTCGATATCAGGTTCCGGTCTGTTTATGAAAAGAGGAGCAGGATATATCAGCGGTGAAGGTCTTATACTTGGTCCCAATTCACCATTTAAAAATATTCCTATTCTTGGAATGTTACTTTAAACAATCTCTTATATAAATGTCTGGATACGGTCACCCAATACACAAATTTATCACCAAACGGAAGCCTCGTGTGAGTCCGATAATTTGGATGCCTAAAGTGGTCACTCACGCTCCGGCAAGGCAACGAGCAGGCGACAGATATGAGATTTTTGCTCAGCAAGCGATAACGATTGAACCAAAGACAAATATTACAGTAGAAGTAGGCCTTGGAGTCCGAATGACCAGTGGAATGTGTCTAGTCTCTCTCAGGCAGAAGTTGAAACAACTCAGACTTAGCCTTCAAGATGGTACTGTCCTAGAGGACGCAGAGGATATAATAATTACAATTCAAAACAACTCCGATTCACCAGTTACTATAAACGAAAAAGACTCCATATGTTATGTTAATTACTACGATGCATAAATTGTACGTTTTATGTTTACGTTTTATGTTTACGTTTTACGTTTACGTTTTACGTTACGTTTTAAACATTATAATAAAAAATGTCACTACTGAAAATTAGCGATCCTGCAAAAAGAGATTTTATTATCGAAGAGTTTTTAAAAACGAAAAAAAATATTAAACAAAACTTTCTCTCAGAGAGAATAGATGATCTTGGACTTCAACGAGAATTAACGAAAATCTACAAACCAATAGTCGACTCTCAATCAGCAATTTCGAAAGAACAAAACGCTTTGCTGTCCACAATAAAGGATAATTCTGCAGCAACATCACTTGCTCTAAAATCACTTCCAGATTCGTTGAAAACTATTCAATTTCCCCAGTATCCGTCTATAGAGGCGTACGATGACGATGACCCAGTAGAAGACATTAGAAGGTTAGAATTAGGAAATATTGCAGTTGAATACCTTAAAAAATATGCTTCCGATAGAAGACTTGTGGATACAACATTCGGATTAAGATCAAGAGATGGAAAATTCTACATCGGTGACAGCGAAGCCTCAATCCAAGGAAATGATATTACAGTTGGAACCACAGCTTATCAAGGAACTCCAGGATTATGGGAATTGTTAACGTTAGCTAGTCCAAACAGTTCAATTTATGATAATCGTGATCTCGAAGAATACGCCGAGATTCTAATTAAAACGAATGCCATGAGTCAGCCAAATAAACCAAACAAACCTAAATCGTCTAGAAGTGTAAAATATAAACAGATAATAAAACCCATATGGGACGATTACATAAAGTTAAGAGGTAAAACAGGAAGCGGAATAATTACCATTCCTTCAGATCCTAACGAATTAGTAAAACAATTAGAGTTGCGAATATATAGCTACAAAGCGGGAAATACAGGAGTAAGAAATGAAATTGTAGGTATGACTGACGAGTTACTAAGACAAAGAGTGATAACCAAAGATGAATATAAAAAATTGACGATCTAATTTAAAAATTGATGATATAGAAATGCTGGTCGTTGCGAGAAGAAGTTATAAAAAAGTACACGTTGTCGGTGGAGCAGGAATATTCGATTCCATTGCAGGATTTCTCAAGAGACTACTGACATCGAATGCAGCCAAACAAATTGCGAGCACAGCTGTCAAAGAGATTGGGGGTGTTGCTAAGGATAAGGCTATCGACGTTGGAAAACGATTACTCAATAAGATACTCCCACCAACCACCGTTCAGCAGCCGATAACTCAGGAAACTAAAGTCATTCTAGCTAGATTACTAGGATCGAATCCGCAAATGACGGGAGGAGCTATTAGAATTCAAGATCTAGTAAAACGCTTAAACGGAGGTGGTTTGAAAATGGCTTAAACATATTTTCTTATTTAAAAATATATGTATAATAAAATGCAATCCGATATTCTAAGATTCACAGAGCAACCATTGATCGATGAAGGTATCGAGCGATACGAATGGCATGAGTACGAACCTGTAGCGAGAACTAACCTTAACAGTTCTGGTGAAATAAGAATAAATATTGAATTACAAGACTTATACAGTCACCCAGCAGAGTCATATCTGCAATTCGACGGAAGACTAATTAAAGCCGATGACACCGCATACGTTAATGCCGATTTAGTCGCTCTTACGAATAATGGGCTTATGTATCTATTCAGTCAAATATCCTATCAGTTATCTAATCAAGAAATCGAAACGCTATTTCATCCGGGTCAAGCTACAACGATGCTCGGTTTACTTACGTATCCAAACGATTTTCAGCTGACTCAAGGCTTAAATCAGCTGTGGTATAAAGACACTGGAGCGACCGCTGTTATTGCGGACAACCCCGGCTTTGCCACTAGACAAAGCTTTCTCATTCGCAAACCAAACACTAAAGGAATGTTCAGCTTTATTGTTCCGTTGAAGCATATTTTCGGGTTTTGCGATGATTACGACAAGATTATTTACGGCTTCAAACAGACGCTGACTTTAGTTCGTAAAGCGGACGATGATGCCATATTCCGAGATAACGCTGCGGCTGCTGGAAAAGTTGCGATAAACAAAATTTCATGGTTTATTCCACACGTTATTCCTTCCGATATGGAACGAATGCAGTTGTATAAGACGATTGAATCGAAATTAACGTTGCCAGTTGCGTATAGAGCTCGTCAATGCGACACGATAACAGTTCCCCAGTCAACAAGTTTCAGCTGGCGTCTTAGCGTAAAAACATCACCTGAGAAACCTAGATATATCATCGTAGGATTTCAGACGGACCGTAGCGGTAATCAGGAAAGTAATCCAGCACTCTTTAATCACTGCGATCTCAAGAACATATATGTGATGATGAATCAAGAAAGATATCCAGCTGTCGATCATAACCTGTCGTTTCCTAATCAACAATTCTCCAGAGCGTACAGAGACGCGTCCTCCTTTAGTCAAAAATTCTATGGTATGGATAAGTTGATTACCCAAAGCAATATAACACCTGTAGATTATAAAGAATTATACCCGTTGTTCGTGTTCGATGTAAGCAAACAATCCGAGCGTTTGAAATCTTCAGTCGTTGATATTCAGATTAAGGCTCTTTTCAATGCAGCAGTGCCAGCCGACACAGAAGCGTATGCTGTCGTAATTTCAGATAGGTTGCTGCAGTTCCAATCGGATGGACAGAAAATGAGTGTAGTGTATGGAAAATTGATTTAAAGAATACTTATATATTATGAAGCTACCAGAGCTTAGAATGTTAGCCAAGCATCACGATGTTACAGGCACTTCGCATCTCAACAAACCTCAAATGATAGCTGTATTGATTGAAAAGAATATTCTTCCGACGGACTACAAGTCTGTGTCATATCGACATGACACGTTGAGCAGTATCAGGAAACAACCGAGAAGAGTAGATATTATAGATCGAGAGACTGGCGTTGTTACCTCGTATCCATCGATGTATAAAGCTGCTAAGGCGTTAGGTCAGAGTGCTGGCATCATAGCTTATCATAACGGAAATGTCTGGAGAGATAGATACGAAATTAAAGTGTATGAGAGATAGATACATGTATGAAATTAGTGGATCTTCGATCTCACAGATAAGTGGATTATGGATTTTAATATTTTTGCGTGGTAAGATAAAATGGATTTAAAGAAAAGTAGTTTAAGAAACATGAACCATGTTGAACACTTGCTCGACTCACCAGTTCCTGATATTAAGGTTCCTACGCTTACGCCTACACCTGGTAAATACAAACCAGTAGCGCCTAAGAGAAAATACAAAAATAGGGTTAGGACAAAAATAAATGAATTTGCGGATTGGCTACTTAGTTATGTGCCTGAACGAGACAATAAAGTCGTAAATGAAAAACTAGAATCGTTGAAGTCAACTGTTTCCAGGATATTCGATAAAATTAAAATTCGAGAAACAGCGTCGGCTATTAAAGGATTCACCAAGCAGTATAGAATAGATGGAATTAATGGAATGGATGCCTCTTCGTTTCTTGATTTCGTCGGACCGCAGGTAGTAAATCTGTTGTCGACTAATCGCCAAACAAAGGTTAATCTAGTTCTTACTTGTACTATGGAACGAGTAGATATGAAATCTGGAATAGTGACTTCTGAGGATATACCATTCGTTTCCAGGGCAGAAGTTATTTTAGAAGCAACCGACTTGAATGAAATATACAGCAGAAAAAAGGATAAAATCATGGAGTCTATTGCTAGTTTTCAGATGCAAGGAAGTAATTGGAGATTTAAAGCCGTTGTAAAATTAGATATAAATACGGTAAAATATACACCCTTAAGAGGTAGTTCTTACATTCCACTTCCCAGCTTCTTAGCTAATAAAAAGGCTATTATAAATATGAAAAACGACGACGAAGAATGTTTCAAATGGTGTATCACTAGAGCTTTGAATCCGGTTGTGAAAAATCCGGAAAAAATAACGAAAGCTTTGAAAGAACAATCGAAAAAACTTAATTGGAGTGGTATTGAGTTTCCAGTTGCTGCTGATGCTAATGTGATAGGTAGGTTCGAGAGAAATAATAATGTTAATGTTAATGTATTCGGTTATGAAAAAGAAGTATACCCGCTTTATCTGTCTAAGTGTGAAAGTAGTATTGATCTTTTGCTTATATCTGATGGAGAAAAAAAACATTATTGCTGGATAAAGAATTTTAACAGATTGATGACATCTGGGACTAATTCGAGGTACTATTGTAAAAGATGCACGACTGGTTTCTCAACGACCAAAGCGCTTAACAACCATAATGAGTACTGCTCTCAACATAACGCACAAAAAATAGAAATGCCAGAACCAGGAACTATGTTAAGTTTTAAAAATTATAACAATTCTATGAGGGTTCCTTTTATAGTCTACGCAGATTTCGAGTCTTTTGTGAAACCGATCGATACATGCCAACCAAATCCAGAGTTGTCGTACACTAATAAATATCAAAAGCATACTCCTAGCTCCTTTTGTTACCACATAAAATGTTTCGATGATAGCGTATATTCACAAGATCCTGTGACGTTTACGGCTGAAAGCGAAGATGATGATGTTGGTCAAATATTTGTAGATAAATTAGAAGAGAATATAAAACGAATATATAATCAGTTTAAATTTAAGAAGAATATGATATTTACAGAAGAGGACAAGAAGTGTTTTGATACAGCTACAACATGTCATATCTGTGAAAAAACGTTGGGCGAAGACCGAGTGAGAGATCACTGTCATCTTAGTGGTAAATTTAGAGGTGCTGCTCATAACAGTTGTAATTTAAACTATAAAGTCCCCAAGTTTTTCCCTGTAGTGTTTCATAATCTTTCCGGGTACGATTGCCATCTGTTCATTAAGAAACTGAGAGGTGATAATGGAGAGAAAATTAACTGCATACCTAACAACGAGGAAAAGTATATATCGTTTAGCAGAGAGGTCGTTGTCGGTAAGTTTGTAAAAGATGGAAAAGAAATACTAGTCCGACGAGAACTGCGTTTTATCGACAGTTTTAAATTTATGGCTTCGAGTCTTGATGCTTTATCGAGGAACCTAAGCAAAGACCAGTGTAAAAATATTAGGAAACGATATACAGGAAAGAAGCTCGATCTTTTGCTAAGAAAAGGCATATATCCTTATGACTACGTCGATTCATTTACTACCTTTAATGAAACCGAACTACCACCAAAATCCGCTTTCTATTCTAAGCTAAATGATTCGAATATTAGCGATGAAGACTACGAGCATGCACAAACGGTATGGAAAGAATTTGGATGCAAAACATTCAGAGAATATCACGATTTATACAACGTTTCGGATGTTCTGCTACTTGCTGATGTTTTCGAAAACTTTAGAGATGTGTGTATGAAGAACTATACGCTTGACCCTGCATGGTATTTTACATCTCCTGGCTTAGCCTGGGATGCCGCTTTAAAATTGACAGGCGTGAAATTGGAGTTATTGAATGATTATGATATGATTCTGATGATTAAGCAAGGGATGAGAGGAGGAGTAAGCACAATATCAAATCGATACGGGAAAGCGAATAATAAATATATGAACGATTTCAACAGTAACGAAAATTCTACATTTATCACTTACCTGGATGCGAATAATCTATATGGATGGGCTATGATCAAACCTTTACCTACTCACGGGTTCAAATGGATGAATAAAGCTGATTTAAAAAATTGGAGAAGTATTCCATGCATATTGGAAGTTGATTTGGAATATCCTAAAGAGTTACACGACCTGCATAACGATTTTCCGTTAGCCCCCGAAAGCATTGAGATTGACAAAGTCAAAAAGTTAATTCCAAACTTAAACGATAAAAAGAAGTATGTGCTGCACTACGATAATCTGAAGCTGTACGAGAGCTTAGGTCTGAAAATAACAAAAGTGCACAGAGGCATACTATTCGAGGAAAGCGATTGGTTGAAAAAGTATATCGATTTAAATACAGCTCTTAGAACGAAAGCTACTAATGACTTTGAGAAAGACTTTTTCAAATTAATGAATAACAGTGTCTTTGGAAAAACTTGTGAGAACATTGAAAATCGTGTTGATATAAAGTTAGTGTGTCAGGAGGAGAAGGCTATTGAACTAGCCGCTAAACCTAATTACGAGAGATGTACTATTTTCGATGAAAATCTAATAGCCGTTCACATGAAAAAAACTAAATTGTACTATAATAAACCTATCTATCTTGGCATGTGTATATTAGATTTGAGTAAAACGTTGATGTATGATTTTCATTACAATTACATCAAGACTAAATACGGAAATAGAGCTAAATTATTATTTACCGATACAGATTCTTTGACATACGAAATTAAAACTGAAGACTTTTACTCAGATATCGCAGGCGATATTAAGACTCGATTCGACACGAGTGAATACCCGAGAGATCATCCATCTGGTATTGAGGTTGGAGTAAATAAAAAAGTTATTGGAATGTTCAAGGATGAAGCTAGTGGGAAACAGATAAAAGAATTTATTGGACTCAGAGCAAAGTTGTATTCTTATAAGATGGCTGCTGGAGATGAGCACAAGAAATGTAAAGGTATTAAGAAGAATGTTGTCCAAAAAACTATCACTCACGAAGATTATAGAAACTGCTTATTTACTAAAAAAGAACAACAACGAACGATGAATGTTATTAGATCTTATCATCACGATATTTATACGGAAGAAATTAATAAAGTTGCATTATCTGCAGACGACGATAAACGGGTAATAATGCAAGATGGCATTCATACTTTGGCATATGGACACTATTCGTTGAAAACTTTTAATTAATGTTTATATTAAATAAATGAGCGTCAAACAAATCGATGTTTGTGGAGTAGTGCTACCGAATATTGCTTTGTCGAATGTGGATCTAATCGAAGCGGCTAAGAAACTAAATATTCCGAATTTTAGAGGCGTTTTCGTGCGAGACGAGCTGCCGAATAAACCTAGACGGATTGAATGTGGGATATTGAATCTAGACGATTCTAAAGGAACCGGTCAGCATTGGTGCTCTTTCTTAAAGAGCGGTAATGAGAAAATATATTTCGATAGTTACGGCCTTCCTCCCCCTCTGGAACTGATAAAGTATTTACGCCGTCCAGTGTTATATAACAGCGAGCGAATACAGCCGGATAACGAAGTGTTTTGCGGCCATTTGTGTCTGTATGTCTTAAAGAAGACGATGAACGATGGAATGAATTTCCAAGAAGTTATAAACGGCTTGCATTAAAAATTATTATATATAGATATATATATAAAATGCCTGTCGATAAATTTGGTCACACCGCTGCTGGAGGAACATCACGAAGAGTAATCGCTGGAGGTGTAACTCTTAGTCAAATAAATGCTAATTTTCTTCGATGTGATGGAGCAAATCTACCGACTGGAAATTTAAAAATGAATGGATATGTGATAAAAGGACTACCAACAACGAAACCTTTGACAGCAGCAATGGATGAGGCTTTAAGTTGGGGTCAAGCCATTGATTTGATAACGAATCACGACGATTCTCCGTCCAACGATAATCATTTGACGAATAAGAAATACGTTGATGCTTCGAAGGTGTCTAAGGCAGGTGATACAATGGCTGGCGACTTGTTCTTAAACGTTGGCTCCGATCGTCTGCGTTCAATGGGTTGTAAGGACTTGAGAGGAGAAAATAAAGAATTTACTATTTTCTTAGGTAGTATACGAAATAAACTACAATGTTCGTTAAACAATCCTATTACATTACAATCGACGGATGGATTTCTATGCAAAATAGGCGTAGAAAATATAATGAGAATCGGTAGAGCGCCTAACGATCGAAAAATCGACGTGTATCAAAATATCCTAATGAATAGTAATAATATCAACGATTTAAGCGATCCTCTTTCAGCTCAAGATGCCGCTACAAAGAATTACGTCGATAAATCTCTGAAAAAGTGTCGTGTTGGGTATATTCCTCCCTTGGAAGCTGATGTAAGTGTGACAGGATTCGTTGCTAGTGCCGGTTTTTGTTTTTCCGGAAGCAAAGCCTACCATGCGTTCACTAATCTCACCGACGCAGCTTGGTCTCCAGGTAAAGGTGTGTTTAATTGGTTACAAATTAAATGTCCTGAGCCAGTTAAAATTTGGAGAATTGCGTTTAAAAGCGCAAATATAGATGAATTAGGTTTAACCGCTAGCAATGATGGAGCAGTGTTTGTACCCCTATCATTACGTCCTTCTTCAACTACTTCAGAGGCTGTTCCGAAATTTTTTGATATTTATATACCTACGGATGCGTATCAATATTACAGAGTTCCAGTACTGACAAAGGATAATGATCCTACAGGAGGGATTCAGGTAATGCAATTATATGTATACGATGACTAATCTGCATTAAAAATTATTATATATAAAATGCCTGTCGATAAATTTGGTCACACCGATGTTGGTTCATCACAAAGAGTAATCGCTGGAGGTGTTACTCTTAGTCAAGTAAATGCTAGTTTTCTTCGATTGGATGGAGCAAACATCGCGACTGGAAATTTAAAAATGGGTGGTCACAAAATTAAAGGACTACCAACAACGAAACCTTTGACAGCAGCAATGGATGAGGCTTTAAGTTGGGGTCAAGCCATTGATTTGATAACAAATCACGACGATTCTCCGTCCAACGATAATCATTTGACGAATAAGAAATACGTTGATGAACAAGTTACATTGAAGGTGTCTAAAACTGGTGATACCATGACTGGTGATCTAATCTTAAACGTTGGCTCCGATCGTCTGCGTTCAATGGGTTGTAAGGACTTGAGAGGAGATAATAAAGAATTCACTATTTTCTTAGGTAGTATACGAAATAAACTACAATGTTCGTTAAACAATCCTATTACATTACAATCGATGGATGGATTTCGTTTTAGAATAAACAATGAAATCATGTTAGAGATGGTTAAGTCACTCGATGGCACTCCTCCGTCTAAAATAAATGTGTATAAGTCCATCTTTATGCATGATGCTTACATTACAGGACTACACGAACCCAACAACGCCAGCGATGCAGCTACGAAGCAGTATGTAGATTCTATCTCAATCGGTCCCGCGCTTAGCATTCATTCTTTAACTTGGCAATTCTTAATCGCTAAAACTCACACAAGAGTTACTTTCGATAGTGTAAGATTCAAAACCGATGGTGTTATAAGTGCGGGAATGACCCGTTTCACTCCCGGTAAAGCTGGATACTATTTCGTTTCGACGTACATAGAATTTGGTAACAGTAGTACCGCTCCTGGTAACGTCTACCTGTATAGAAATGGGGCGAATTACATGCAAATTGCGGGCGGAGGGGGAACGGGAGCTGCGTTTAACAATTCAACCGGTAGTTGCATAATTTTCGTAACCAATACCGATTTTCTCGAGATATTCGCTTATTCGCACATCGCACTAAATATATTAGCTAGAGACTTTTCGGCAGTATTCTTACGACCTTAATTTCCTTGCTGATCGAAATAATAAAAGACATCCAGAGGGCAGTGGCCAATCCTCTCCCTCACCGTCTCATCATCCACTGACCGTGTACTCATCATAGCTGAGTCGACAGTCCAGCGCGCTATCCACTGTACTACCGAGCACCCCCCTCAGGAAATAATAAAAGACATCCAGCTTGTTAACCCTATACTACTCATATAGATCAACATTTGACCTGGAAAGTTCATATTAATCAAATTGCAACTAAAATTGCTAAAAATATTGGTATTATTTCCCGCGTTGCTTATATCTTGCCAAAGACAATTAGAATGAATTTGTATTATACCCTTGTCTACCCCTACCTCACATATTGCAACCTTGTTTGGGCATCGACATACGAATCCAGGCTTCATAAACTTGTAATCTTACAGAAGAGGGCTGTTCGTATAATTGCGGGTATTCGTAAACGGGAACACACTGGCCCTTCCTTTAATGAACTTCATCTCCTGAAAATTGACCAGATAAAGGATCTCCAAATTAGCGAGTTCTTTTTTCGACTCGAACACGGTCTCCTTCCTTCGGTATTCCAAGGTTACCTCCCTCACGCCTCTGACATCCATTCGCATTTCACTAGGAATTCATCTGCTTTTCGCCCTGTCAAAGCTCAATCTAATACTAGGCGGTTTACTATTAAATCTTATGGCACTAAAGTATGGAACACAATACCAATTGACATTCGTCAATCGAGTAGTCTGCAGGTATTTAAAAAGAAACTTCGTGTTCTTCTACTCTCCTCCACTAATGCTACTTGAAGTGCACATGACCATGTGTAGTTAAGATTTTAGTTAAGTACTTAGTTAAGTTTGTTTCTCTATATGCTCTTGACAAAATAAGCTTTTCTGCAATCTGTCATCACCTAATTTGTTTTAGTCTCTTTCTTTTAAGCTATCTTGATTAATTTTTCTTGGGACTTTTTTACTTGGGTGACCCTTCCCAGCGGGATGTCCATCCCTTTTGGGCCCCCCTTTGTAGCCAATGCATGCATGTTTTGTACTTTTATTGTTTTCTTGTTTTCTGGTTGCAATAAAGTGAATTGTATTGTATTGTATTGTATTGTATCTATTAGGACGAAGGATGGCACATGTGCAAAGTGCGTGGACCACTTAAACATGATGCCAATAAACATCCAACTATAGTGTTACCTACAATGAGCCCATTAGCAGAGATTATATGTTTTAAACCAGCTTCAGTAAAATGCATCAAACACCATACCTACTGATAAAATTCATGTAGACCTACTTAGAGTTTAATTGATTTGTCAGAAAAGTAAAGTGCTAAATAGAGCTTTTGCGTTTCGAAGTAACCTAGACCTTATAGTTGGTCGTTTAATTAAAAACAGAATTGCGACGGACATCGCTGCTTGTTACCAGAACATCATTTTCGAGTTAACATTAACTTATCGAAACCTTTTAACCTAACATTGGCACATAACGACACCAGTCAGTTCAAGATTATTCGTTAACGTAGGCCGCACTGTGACCATTAACATGAATATGCAATCTCCTTTAGTGCCATGCTGGTCCGAAGTCAATTGAGAAATGTAGGCACTAAAGTAGACATTAAAGTTCTTTATTTCATTCATTTTATATTTAGGTCTGCATGTTAGGCCTACTTTGTTATCTACACGTCTCTGTTAATCATAAGTCGAAGAAGCACTTCACTTACGCAGCCACTTGGTGCTGGAGACAGCAGGATTACACACTCTGGGGTCGGTATTGTTGTTGCCACAATACATCACAGTGGCATTGTTGTAACAACGGCCGAGAATGTTGCACGCCGTTCGCTACAGTGAACACAAATAACACACATTAGATCCGCACTTTTACTAAAATTACAGTTATTTGATTAATAGCATGTTGAGTAGATATCGGGCGTGAGTTATTTTTAGCTTATCGTAGGAAGTTATACAGATGTACAAACTAATATATTGCATCAGCATGTGTGATTTTATTTGCTACACACAATCTCGGCTTAGACTACTTCTGACAGCATTTTTTACAGTTCTCAGTCTGTACTTTTCAGAATTAGTTCATTCTGTTGGTCACCTTCAGATCAACCTATGACACCCGCCCGAATTTAGCGATACAAACATTTCAAATTGTGATTAGTATAGGCCTACAATATTCATGAGATTGTGGGAAGCGATGGTATAGTGGGTATGTCCATTGCCTTGCAGCCGCATGGCTGCAGGTTCAAATCCACCTCTAGCCGCCGCGTAGGGACCTTGGACAAGTCCTTCACTCGCAATTGCCCAGCGCTTCGGCGTAAGACTCCGATTCAGTGTCCGCTCTGTGGTCGGGGGCGCTTCTGAGTGGAAGTCTTGAAGAGGCGCTATAACAAATGCACAGACATACATTCCTGATAGCGGTGTGTCTATCTGCTCTGTTATCAATACACAACTATAGTTATATATAATATCGTATCAAGTTTGAAGATGCATAAAGCGCCCTTGCAGCATAGGCCTACTAGCTATCCAGCGTCATGGCCTCGAGGAAATAAGAAAGCCTTTAAGCATCGATGGGATGAGGGTGACACCCGATAGAGGAAGGTCATTCAACATTGAAGGGCCCACAATTGCAAATGCGCGGTGTTTGGCCATGGCAGTTCTTGCTCAGAGATCAAGTGGCTCGCAGACCGGAGAAGAGATTGCAGAAAATGGTTTGCGCATCAAGTCACAAAGGCGTTTAGTAAATGACTAGCTTAGAATTACTGTTACAGTAGCAGTCTATATAATAGACTGCGATTTATCTTCAGGCACTTTAATCTGAATGTGCGATATTGAAATTACTGTTGCATTAGGTCCACTGGTTCAAGATTTATTAAAGTCAGTTTATCAAACAATTAGGCTTTATTCTGAATTTACCGTGTTTTGACATCCACTTGAAACATCACATGTGACGCACAGACCATCGTAAATGATGAACTTCATTTCGTTGCTGAACTTCATCGATGTGGCGTTGTTGCTAATGGAAACATAGACGGTGTAGCTGACCACCGTTTCGCTAAAGGCTATGCCAGGATTGACAGGCACCTGAGGCAAATTGCATGTCACCAGGCCTCCGCTAACCGATGGCGACATATCAAGAAATATGACCTCTTTTGTACCATTCTGCGAAAGAGAAGACCATAATAAAATATATGTAAGAGTACAAGATCATTTAGGAGCCAAATAAAACGAAGACAACCAACATAATTCTTAGTTTCTTCCGAGATAAAAAAAACATCATTAAAGGTACGCCTACGATAAAATCAGTGGTAACACATATTGTATTGTATTTAAACATTTATAAAGCGCCTCTAGGAGGGTGAACCGTTCAGAGGCGCTCCCAGTGCGCAAGGCCCCGCGAGAAGAAACAGGTTTTGAGAAGAGACAAAGCAGAGAAGAGACTACAAGAAAGAAGTGTAGAGCGAACAGAAGGAGAAAGAGCATTCCAAAGAGAAGGATCAATTGAGACAAATGATCGAGACTACGACCAGGCAAGCGGTCTTGGTGTCACTTGATCGGGTACATTAAGTTAGGAGTTTCTAATCCTACTGTAGTCTTGGATCCCATCGCGCATTCGAATTTTTAGAACTTGAATCATACAGCTTAATGCTTGGACAATAGCCTACATTATTATCTAGGCCTATCAGTGTAAATTCTAAAAGAGGCATGTTGGTGAGTTCTAAGTCCATATTGTGTATGGTTTAGCTTTTAGCCACGTGGATGATGGAACTAACAATATTTTCGACGGCTATCAATATTGCCGTTAAACGTACAACTTCATTCTGCTTTCTCTACATTTGGGTGTCTTCAGCATACTTCACGAAGTTCACGAGTGCGCTCTAGCTATTGAAATGCCTTGAGGCAAAAAAATGTGTATTAGAAACATGAAACGCTAGTTTCGAGTTCGATATCCATCCTCTTCCTCATCCAGATTTTCGACTCACTTCAATTCCAAACACTATCCATCGTTGGCAGATATAGCCTACATAGCCTACATTTGGATTTTAACCCGTTTCCGAACCTGACACTACTCGATGCATTCAGTTTCTGATAAAGGGCCTCCAATAAAGCTGGTTTCCAAGGTTTAGTTCTTGGACTCTAACGATATAGCATATATTGAGCTTGAGTTTATGGTTGCTGTTTGTTCGTCCTCTCACACAACATTATTCGTAATGACCAGTCTCTTTATTCGTCAACTAGTCTATTTCTTAACGGCCGAGCCTAACTGTAGTTTACTGTTTCTAACTATGTGCTAGGTAAAAAATCACTTCTTAAATCCTTGGTTCAATGACTTCATGCTTCACAGTGTATGACGCGCACAACGCAATGAAGAGGCTTTTTAAATCATCAGTCTGCAATACCTTATGAAAACGACACCTTACTTTAATCTAAACCAGTTCAAAGCGTCAATACGCCAACGTTAAATTCCCTATCTATAAAATCGACTGTTTCACTCAAACGCTGTTACATGAACGACCACCTTTCTCCCGAGTTCCAACCCTTATTCTCTCTCGCAGTACCCCTCTCTCTATCTCTCTGTCTACCTCTGTCGCTCTGTCTGCCTCTGTCTCTCTGCCGCTATCTCTCTGTCTGCTTCTGTCTCTCTGCCTGCTTCTTTCTCTCTGTCTGCCTCTTTCTCTCTGTCTGCCTCTGTCTCTCTGCCGCTATCTCTCTGTCTGCTTCTTTCTCTCTGTCTGCCTCTTTCTCTCTGTCTGCCTCTGTCTCTCTGCCGCTATCTCTCTGTCTGCTTCTTTCTCTCTGTCTGCCTCTTTCTCTCTGTTTGCCTCAGTCTCTCAGTCTACCTATGTCTCTCTGTCTTTCTATCTGCCTCTGTCTCTCTCTCTATCTGCTTCAGTCTCTCTGTCTGCCTCTATCTGTCTGCCTCTGACTTTCTGTCTCTTTGTTTCTGTCCGTCTCTGTCTGTCTCTATGGGCGCCTGCATAATTTTTGCAAGAAGGGGCATAACACAATGGTCACGGTTAAATTTTTTTTAAATGCGAGGCGGATTATTAAGACACGTGGGCTTTTCACAGAAGTTTCCAAATGTAAATTTCCAAGTTTCATATTGTGCATAATATATTATCGTTGATAGCATCGGTGCTTTATTGCGAAGAAATTTGTTATGAACCATAAAGTAGCAGTTAAGAAATAGGGAAATCAATTTTTTTTCAGGGGGGGCAAGTGCCCCCTCTTGCTTCTATATGCGGGTTGTCTCTCTGTCTGTCTTCTCTGTCTCTCTGTCTGCCTCTGTCTCTGTCTGCCTCTGTCTCTCTTTGTCTCTATGTCTCTCTGTTTCTGTTTGTCTCTCTGTTTCTGTATGTCTCTGTCTGTCTCTCTGTCTCTGTGTCTCTGTCTTCGTCTTTTTGCTGTCGCTGCCTCTGTCTGTCTGTGTGTCTGTCTCTCTCTCCACGCCGTCGGCCAATACCTGGTCTTTGTCGCGCCACTCTGCCACGTGCACGTTTCAAGTCAACAACGCCGTACCAGTAACCTGCGTCACAATATAAAGTCTCCCCCCCCAATACAAAATTTCCCCCGAAACAGTCTTCCCTGGCTGAAAATCTATATTGGAAGCATAGGCGAAGACTTAGGAGGGAGGGAGACGGTCCCACTCATTGTTTGTGTTTGTCGCCCGTCCATGGTAATGCCCGCCGCCCAAATGTAAGAAAAGAAATCTTGCTTATATAGCATCGTAAATTTCGAGAGTGGTTAAAAAGTTATACCTGAAGATGTAAAGACTTTAAAGAGTAGAATATCAGCTATTTCGAGAGCGAAAAAATAAGGGTCGTCAGAAATTTTCGTCGGCGAAAAATGGAAGATTCGTCTGCGACTTGGCCGTTCTTCCGCCCAAATGCCGCGTCCATCCTTCAGCCACTCGTTCGCCCCCCCCCCCCCCGCAACTCGTAGATCACGTCTCATCCCATGATTGGAAGACATTTGCTGATGTAAAAGTATACTATTATTATGCTCGTGTTAAATAATTTAGCAGCGTGAACTAACGGTTTAATATGCTCATCTATCGATTCTATTCCACTGTTACAGTAGCCCATTTCACGCTCAACGGGGAGCGGAGGAAATATTCTCTCCCCCGAAGACTTTATTTCAGATATTAGGCTATAGTCACCGGGGCGAATGTATTCCGGAACAGATCCGCCGAGGGGTGGATCTGTTTCGAAAATAAATCCTCTGTGGGAGACCTTTGGGGAGACCGTCACGTGACACCTGTCGCTTTTGCATATCAATTGATCTACTATAATACGAAACATAAGAACATAAAATTACCTCGCAGTTACAAAACATTGTAGGCTTACTTTAATTTGACAAACAAGTTGATCAGTTGAAACACCAGTAGCGTATAGTCGGACTGCACGACACGACATATCAGATGTACGTACATCACATGTTGCAGGAGCGAGGCTTTGTATTTCTGGCACCTGCCCTTGCTGTACAGAGCAGTCGTTGCTCATATAACCTGCAAGTAACAGAGCAAATTATGCAAAAAAAATCATTGCATACAAGAGCAGCTAACGCTTAAAATGATACCAGTATTGATACAAGGCGATTGAATGCATGGTTGATGTAATAACGGCCTAATGTGGCAAAGTATTTGGAGTAAAAAAACATAATGAACGCAATAGGAAAATCTGTAACTTCAAACTCGTAATTTATCAGAACTAACCTGTATAAATAAAGAGATGATGAAAAATAGTAAAATTGCATTTTAAATGACTACACATCTAAAATTAAATGACTGCATATAAAAAATTATTTACCCTTGTTGCATGCGCATTTGCCGTCGTTACATTTCCCATTTTGGCTGCACTGCTTTGGGCAGACATTCGCAACATACTCTTGTTGTACAGAGCTTGTAGTGCCATTGGAAGCCCTGTCAATAATCGATCTGCAAATAATTTCCATCTGGGTTGCCAAAATCGACGGTGGAAAATCTTTGTTGTCTGAGAGCTGAAACAAATTTAATTTGTTAGAAATCTTGTTCTTGAGAAGGCAAATATAACTTCCGTGCCAGGTTAATTTAGGCTCAATTGCTACAAGAAAAATTTACGAGGTCGTAGTTTTGATAGAAAGATTGTTTGCTTTTTGTTTTCTAAGCCTCGTTGTTTCTCATGCATTTTTCCAGAGTAGCCTAAATTCGCTATAGCAAAACAATGGCACGAGAACGTCGATGTTGATAACACTAATAGTGACCATAAGAACAATTATGTTAGCGTATACAACAACGATGATAATAGGCCTAGCTGCAGTTTAACGTCACTGTGTGAAAAACAAAGACCATTAGCGACGCCCTCCTCCTTTATCCAGGCTTGGGACTGGCACCGGCAGAGTGCGATCAGTAGCGGAGTTCGATGATAATAGTAATCGTAATCATGAATTTATATAGCGCCACTTTTTGAGAAACTCCTCAGAGGCGCTCCCTATCTGAAAGACTGTGACAGCAGCAAACCACAACAAAAGAGAATGGTTCTGAAATGCTTGGGGAAATGGGGTAAAGAAAGGCTATGCTTATTATGATAAAGACAATAGCAATAAAGCTGATGACGTGTAAAATAATCGCTATGGTTTTATTTTGGTGGGGATGATGACACAGGCTGAGCTATTGCCATTGCCGTTGGGAGTGAAGTTTTGCCTTAGTGTGCACGAGTATAGGCTAATAACAATGACAGTGACCAAGGTCGTAGCTGGGGGGGGGGGGTTTGGGTGTTTGAACACCCCCCCCCCTAAATGAAAAATGTAGAAATGATATAATGCATTTACTAGTATATGATGTAAGAACTACAGTGCACGATGTATTGGCCGCCAAGAGCCCGCTGAATATCGCGATTTTAGAAGACAAAAAGCATGAAATTAGACTTTTTACGCCGCAATTAACGGTTTTCAAGCGAAAAATCTTACGAAAAGTATGTGATGACAAAAAAAGTCATAAGAAATTTCGACGACTAAAAAAAGGTCGTCGGGATATTTGGGCGAAAAAAATGGCAAATACCCCCCTCCCTAATAAAATCCTGGCTACGGCCTTGACAGTGACAGCAAAGTCGACGATGTTGTTGATGATGATCGATGCATGGCATGTCATGTTCGTGATGCTGAATCTGTTTAAACAATGACAGAGCATGATATGCAATAATTTTTGATTTAATGATGAGAAAAATATCCACTCTTTGTAGGCTGCAGTTATATGAGCGTGGCCAATACAATCACATGGTGCTGTCTCTTCTTAATATTAACAGATTCCAAATTTGTCTCTTTATGCACCGCTATTGTCACAATCTCCTGCCCAGCTAGTTTAATAAATACTTTATTACTGGCTCTGAATTACATCACCATGTCACTAGATATGCTAATTGCCATCGTAGTGATTTTGCGCACTTAAAAATCAAACAGTTTTCTATAAAATACCTAGGACCTAAGATATGGAATGCCCTCCCAATCTACATCTCCGACCTACGGTCCCCCCCCCCCTCTTTAAAATCCGACTTTAAAAGTTTCTTATTGAATCTGATGTAATTTCCTAGCTTTTATTTCAATTGCTATTGCCCTCTGTCTATTATAATATTATGACTTGCCAATCCACATGGCTTGTAGCTGGACTTATATAAAGTTGTATATTACTGATTATTTGTAATGTTTTTCGCTGTTGTTAATTTATCAATTGCACTGTTGTTCAAACTGCTTAATTCTGCTGTCGTATTATGCCTTCATGCTGTTTGCACCTATTATTTACTATCGAATTACCTCATTCATCCGCTTCGTTTATAGCTTAATTTACTTTTGTGAATGTATACACTTACCCTCTAACTTTTGTTTAGCCATGACTTTCTACTACGACCATTCTCATCTTCCCTTTACTATTCTTCCTTGCTCAACTCGTTTTCCTATTGCCTCGCCACACACTCAATTTTCTTTACTCTCCACCATCTGATTTCTCCCTGCCTGATGGGGGTTGCCCAGGCTTAGCGGGTTCACACCCTTTCTGGGCTACCTATTCTTAGTGATCCTTTCTATCACTTTAGACTAACATTTTAGCTACTCAATTCTTATGTGCTTTATTATATTATTTCGTCTTATCTATTTGAGTGTTTTTTGCATTGATCTCTTTGAATAAACGAGTTTTGATTTGATTTGATTTTAATCAGGCAAAAATTCTCAAACGCAAGTAAAGACGATAATAAGAAAACCTGCAACATCAGACCCAATAATATTATTCTACATCAATTTTCCACCGCCTTAAAATACACAAGGCAGAGGCAAAGAGACCTACTTCGTTCGAATCGTTCCATAACAAACAACAGCCATAAATTACTAGGAATTAAAACATTCTAGCCATCTATAGATCAATAATTAATAAATTACCTGGATGTCCAACACGCACAGCTGAATAAGTTGAGTGGCGTTCACTTGAAGGGTTTTGACGCACAAATCATAAACTCCGGACTGGATTATCTTGGAATTGCACGCGGCGTTCGCCTCACTCTCAGTGATTCCACTTTTCGTTGACCACGTTGCACCGGGTGAGTTCTGTTCGGAAGCTTGATAAAACGTGGGCTCTTGACTGACGAAACTTGACTCTCTCTTTCGTCTGATCGATGACGATTTGCATTTGCTTCTGTCTAGTGTTGATGGTGTGAGGTCAGTGTTGTCTGGCACAGTACATAATCTGTTAGGCGAAGCACCATTCTGGCAATTGCATTGAGGCACAATAGGAGGTTTCGTGTTGAGACAAGGTGGAGGATTGTCCCTGCTGTAGCTGAATAAGCTGGCAGCTCCACTTACTCTATAAAACGTATTACACCATACATACTATGTTGACATATCGATTCGACAAGCATTAGGTTCGTAAATTATTCAATCATTCCGAAAACTTATATAGCGCCCCTTCGAGAAGTCTACTCAGAGGCGCTCCCAGCCCAGCCACGTCTAAAAAGATAGGTATTAAGCAACTGGTAGAAGGTAGGCAAATTATTCCGAGGTAGTGAGCGTAGCACAAGCGGGAGCCCATTTCATGTGGGTGGGCCAACAACCGAGAAGGCTCTACGCTGTCTGGTAGCAGAGCGGGTTCGAGGGACCAGCAGGTCCCCATTGACCGAAGACCGTAAAGCTCGACGGGAGCCTAGACTTACTAAAATTAGACTTACTAAGCGTGCACACAGTTAAATGGTTATAATTATACAGTTCTATAGGCCTACTTAAAGGTTCCATTATGTGTGGTAGACCTACCGTAGCTCCAAATCATGGTTAGACCTATACCATATATCTATTCCAGCACATAAACATATGCAAATATACTTGGCTAGCCTATAATTTATGTGCTGCGTGGACATTCTGTAACTGTTATTTCCTACCGATGTGTAGAATCGTCATCGCAAATTGTACAAGTGTTTGGCTTAATTGACCTGAGAAATAAGATACACGGACATCATCTCCCCGGACATTATCCCCAGACATTATCACCACCGGACATTGCAAGTCTTATCGACGACAGCATTAACAAATTGACACAGCGAACCCAACCAGGATGATTACGCTTTATGTGTCCTGCGCAGAATCGGGGGATTTTGTCCAGGGAGGGATAACGTCCGGGTAGATAATTATTCTGTCCAGGGGTGATAATGTCCTACAAGTCTACAACCGAGAATTGGCATAGGTCTGCTACTAAATCAAAATCTGTCTAGAGCCGTCACTTCTAGAAACGTCTTACTCTCGCATCGAAGCTTTAAAATTATTACGTAATAAAAGATTTGCAGCGATGAAATGAAAGACAGTAGCAGTAGGCCTACTTATCATTCGAAGATAAAGGCGCTGTGGTATAGTGGTGACGTCGGTGCCTTGAAGCTGGAGGGTTTCAGGTTCAAATTCATTTCAAGCCGCTGAGTAGGGACCTTGAGCATTTCCTTCACTCGCAATTGCACGCGCGCTTCGGCGTGAAACTTTGATGCAGTGTCCGCGCTGTAGTCGTGAGCGCCTCTGAGAAGCAAGCTTGAAAAGGCGCTATAGCAAATGCTAGACATAAATAAAATAAAAAGGGTGTTTGTGCCAGTCTGCTCGTCATTTGGCATCGGTTCGGTTACGGACAAATGTAGCTCCCTTCACAGAAATAACATATAGTAACCGTAATCTCCAAGTACTGGTATCTAAAGTACCAAGCTCAGCGCACCTGCCAATTCACGAGCGCTGGTAAAAGATCAGGGGCCGATATACGGACTTTCTGGTACTTGTTTGGCTACATTTTGGGATTTGTAGCCTACTTTGGGAATAATGATGCAGTGTTTATCAATCAACTAATCAAGCAATCAGAATTTATATAGCGCCTCTTCGAGATCACAAGATACTCAGAGGCGCTCCAGACCTATGCCAAGCGAGCTAACCTGAGTGGGCCTGTGTAACAGTGTGTATAGCTCAGCCGGTTTTGACACGCCAGAGACGCGAGTCTGTATCCTAATCGTAGGCCTACACTATCGAAATGGAAGGTAGCTATACAATATACATGTGGCGTTACCAAAATAAATTCTATGATGTGCCTGTTGTTCGTTAGAAATACATGACCGTTGTATAGGAATTAAGCAAGACAACTCTTGTTGGTACCTAAAAGCTGTGTCGCACTCAGTCCGGCATTCACAATTGTCGCATTGTCGGGAAATAGAGTATGTGCACAATCCTCGATTGAAGTCGACTCCATCTCCATCCACACTAATCTCCATATAATGTCCGCTAACAGATGCTGTGATGCGAATGCCTGAGGGCAAAGTAATCTACAAGCCGACATAGAATAATAATAATAATAATGATAATAATAACAATAATAATAATAATAATAATAATAATAATAATAATAATAATAATAATAATAATAATAATAATAATATACTTTTATGCACGACACCGGGGACGAGGACCAAGAACCATAGTAGCAATTAGCCTATATATTACTCTTCGGAAGAGATGTTAGAATAGGCACTTGTCTGTTGTGCAATAAAGTAAGTTGATAATAATTTTAAAATAATAATAATAATAATAATAATTATAATAGTATCATCATCATCATAATCATTATTATTTGTGAGCTAGATCTATACTGTGTTTTTTGTAAACTAATTGCTATGCAAGAGCGGTCGGCTTAGGCATTCTCATCTGTCGCATATGGAAAGTTTGGCGTGAACGACGGAGTGCATTTCGGCGATTCCTATAAACGAGACAGACAGACAGACAGACAGACAGACAGACAGACAGACAGACAGACAGACAGACAGACAGACAGACAGACAGACAGACAGACAGACAGACAGATAGACAGACATACAGACAGACAGACAGACAGACAGACAGTCAATATCTTGGCCAGAAGTAAGAATATCGACATGAAATTTTACACGATTAAAAACAATTAATATCCACACATGATGGCCAGATTTCATCAAAAATATTTTACACAGAACAAAAGCTATGTCACTTTTAGTGAGGCTACCCCCCCCCCCCCCCATTTCTGACGTTTCAAAGACGTAACGCAGGAAACAGTAGCAAAACACGATTTTATTAAGTCTCATCTCAAATAATTGTTATCAAATAGCCTTCATATTGCCAGGTGATCATTATTATTACTATTTAAAAAATAAACAGGGTACTAGCGTAGTTGCACGTCACTGAGAAGTCACTTAGCAAGATGACATCAAATTGGTAAATAAGGAATCTGTCAGATTAATCAACAGGTCCATCAAGAACTTTGCAAAGAGACTCAAAAGAAGTTTGGCACTGGTGGTGGGCACATTGAACACAAGTTGTGAAGCACTACCAAGTTCATTTGACAACAGTTATTGAGACGAGACTTAATAAAATCGTGTTTTTGCTACTTTTTGTTGCGTTTCGTTTTTGAATCGTCAAACAGGGGGGATGGTCCCGCTAAAAGTGGTATAACTTGTGTTGTGTTTGAGATATTTTGATGAAATCCTTGCTTTTGGTCAAGATTATTGGCAACAAACCTAATTTTTTTGCGTTTCGTTTTTGAATAGTCAAAAAACGGGAGGTGGCCTCACTAAGACTGATATAACTTTTGTTCTGTTTGATATATTTAGATTAAATCTGGCCATCATATGTAGATATGAATTGCCTTTAAGACTGCAAAATGTCATTTCAAATTTCTTACTTCTGGCCAAAATATTGGCAAAAAACCTAGGGGTCTTTTTTTGCCCACCTTGTATAATGTATATATACCTATATAGATATACAGACAGACAGACAGTGGTACTGAGAGAGAGAGAAAGAGGGAAAGCCTAGAGAGGCTAGCGGCTCAATGCATGTTAGTGAAGAGTTCGAGTTAAGATGTCGGTTCAAACCATACATGTAAGTTATATGGAATTTAAAGTTAGCGATTTTGAACGTGTGAATTAATGTTAAAGCAGTGGTGGCCAACCTGCGGCACGCGTGCCACTTGTGGCACGCCGGCCTATGATGAGTGGCACGGAGGGCCATGGAATGTTTGAAAAATATTTATGCTAGATCTGCTAGTTTACAATGCTATCTCTTAGGTCAGACTTAGGTGAATCTCAGGCGCCTCTGTAACTCCGTAGCTGCAGTGACCTCTGACCAGGGAAAGGTTAATTAACTGCTGACGGACGCAGCACAGGCGCTCGAAGTGGGGGGGCAGGCTCATCACTGTCAGTCGGCTGGTGGTCAAAGTCCATACTCTCCACAGCATCCATTCAGAGATAAGAAATTGAGTTTCAGCCCACTGTAGGTTTTCAGGATCAAACAAAGGAAGAGATTCCTGTTGGTTATGTCTTTAGCAATGCTACAGTTGTGGTGCATGTAAATAATTAACATTGAACTCCACTTCAATGAGTTAGGCCTACAGGGAAACTCTAATGAAAACCACCGGCCTAGGTAAGCTATCAAAACTAATTTTAGAGAAAGAATCTTTTAGGCAGAACAGTCATTGTTTGCCACAACAAGTGATGAATTGATTATGATGGTCAAACTTATACGAGTTAAGTCTGACATCAGCATGAAAGAAAACTCATTCTGATGTCGAGTAAAGTCTTTTTCAAGTTTTGTATGGTTCAAAATCTAAGCAATAGGCTAATAATAATAATGTCTAACATTGCAGCTATGGACACACGCTGTGATAAAACCGAATAAAAAAATTTCATATATATATATATATATAATATATAGGCACGGAGGACCATGGAATTTATATATATATATATAGTTACTTTAATATATGCAAGTGCAAGTTTTTAAATTGTAACAGGTTACAATTCCTCTCGTCAGGTATATGTATAGTGGCACGCGGACGGTACGGGCGATAGTTTGTGGCACACTGACTACAAAAGGTTGGCCACCACTGTGTTAAAGTGTCGTTTGTACGAAGTTTTGCTGAACTTTGATACAAGTAACAATCAAGAAACTAGACATCGCGTCGCGTGTGTATAGTGAAGCAGTAAATTATCCAACTAAAAGGATTTAAACAATTTATAGGTCTAACTAGCACTGGATAGAAACAGTGAACTGCAATTAGGCTATGCCTATAAAAATCGTTGATGAGTGTCGAAGAGCCTTGAAAGTTAATTTATATGAGTAGGACAGACACAGATATTTGATGAAAGGGGGTGAGATACAAAATCCAAAGACTGTCCAATAGTGTCTATGAACAAGAAAGTACAGAATTCAAAGAATCCGACCGGAGGGAGAAACAAATCCGAGCATCGAAACGGTGGAGCGGTAGGTTAATTCTGAGCTCCGAACGCCAAATTGAACAACGCAACACTTCAGACATGATTGTAGATCTATAAAAACTTGCTTGCTTGAATTACAGCCAATACAAATTAAAAACAACACATCGCAAAAGTCACAGACACTGAGTCTCCCTCAATTTCTGTACAGAAATCACTGAAGCAAACAAGAAAGATGGAGAAACTAACGGTACAAAAACGAACAAATATCAAGAAGATGTCTTCTGATTGAATCATACATTATTGAAGCCGGTATAGATGAAGAGTAAGTAAAATTTGATGTGTAGAGAAAATTTGATGAGAACTCTAGCAGAGATTTTGCTAAAATAAGAAGCTGAAGAAGAGTGTGCGGTTGGTTAGGCTGTGGCAAAGACAGTTGAAAACCACCTGCACCGATGTCCATCGATACAGAAGCAACAAAATTTATCAGTTTCAGGTGGGAAAATGAGAAAAGATCGTTCGAGACAGAAAGAAGAATAATAATTGAAGTAATTATATAATACTTGTCCTCGTCAGTCTATGGTTTTGTTTCGTGCAGGGGCGCAACCAGAACATTTTCTTGGGGGGTGCTCAGAAATATTATTGCAAGCGCCGAAGGCACGAAGCCAATGCCGACTATGGGGTCTGGGGGAGCGTCGCAAACTCCCCCAGTGGGGTCTGGGGCAGAGCCCCAGAAACCAGCGCATTTTTTTACATTTGACATCAGCTAGATTACGTTTCAGGCTCTTGTTTGCCAGCTGTATTCATGAGCGATAAAGTCATGAAAACGTCTGGAAAACATGGTTTAAGACTTCAAAACTGTTCTTTCCGACTCTTTTACCGTTTGTTTAGATAAGACAAAGGGTCTTAGGCTTATAGCTCGCGAGTGGCAGAATTAACAACCAATTTCAATCTAGCTCCCTCCCCAATAACTAGTGTTTTATCCAGTCCCTTCTCTGCGAATCAAGGTTTCTGGGGAAAGCGATCATCAGGCGGAAAATCTCCGAAGCAGGTGGCGTCGAGAGTGCAGGGGCTTTGGGACTGAATAATATGCCCTCCACATCAGAAATGTTCTTATTTCCACACTACAATGGCAGCATTTTAAGCTGCCATCTAAAGCAAAAATAATTGCTATAACCTATTAGTTCAGTGCTGATAAGAGTGGTCCAAACTACAATGAATATACTCACAATTGTAAAGAAATTATTTTTCTGAATTACCACTTTATTAAGGTACCGTTAATTTTTAAGATGCCAACTTAGCAAAATAACTCTATGACTTCAGTGCTGATAAAAAAGAGTGATTTCAGATTTCAATATCTATAGGCCTAGCAGGGGAAGGTGTTTGGGCAGGGGGACGTGCCTCCTTCCCAGCAAAGAATTATTTCCACACTGCAGTGGAATCATTTTAGGCTGTCGTTTTAACGAAAATTATCATGATTTCATTGCTGAAAGACATGGCGTAAGACTTCAATGCGCCTCTCCATTGTTTAATTTTCATACTGTAATGGTAGGGTTTAATCTTTCATCTTACTAAAATTGCTCATAGTCAATGCCGATAGCCATAGATTTTAGTTTAAAATTTCAGAATGTTGACTCACAATTATTACTTAATTTTGAATTTGCACAGTGCATCGTGACTTTTAAGGCTGTCATTTTTACAAAGTAACTCATGATTTTAGTGCTCAGATATAAGATTCAATAATTGCCTCCTCCCATTGATTAAGATTTTTTTTATTTGCACACACTGTATTGACAGCATTTTAGGCTGTTGTCTTAGCAAAGTTCAACATAATGGATAAACAGTGGATAGCACTGCAGAAATTTATAATAATATCTATGAAATATTTCTGACATATTTGGTGGATATACGGTAGCCTACATGTACGCCATCTCCGTCCCCCAAACCACAAACTTTGGTGGTTTAAAACTTCTGAGTGTTGCCACACAATTACTTACGTCTCCCCTATCGCCTTAAATATCCGCCCATAACAGTAAGTTATGCACATTTTAATATCATATGATAGTATCATAATTATATAATAATAATAAATAATAAAATTGTAATTATTTAGTACTAGGATATAAAATCATGGTATAATGTGGCAGTTTATGCAATACAATATAATAAATAGCAATTTAAAACTACTATCATTTTGCCGAATTTTCTGAGAGAAAATATTCATTTCTGGGCACATTCTCCGCTGGAAATGTCTAGATCAAGCAAAGCTGAATAACTATAGGCTCTATATTATTATTATAATACTAATTTGAAGGAAAACAATTCTTAACTAGGTCTTAATAAAATAGCACACACGGTACTATCAATTATAAGTCGTAACATAATATTATCAATAAATTGGTGAGACAATGTAATGTAAAGACATAGGCATAACGCTTTTAATTCATCACTTTAGTCTAGGCAAATTCTCGAGACCCAGACAAACTCAGGTAGACCAGCCAAACATTGAAATCTAGCGCTTTATGAACCATGAATTTGACTAAGTTTATAATACAGAAGAATGAACTTTCTTGATTGTGTAATCTGAAAGACTTAATAGAGGAAAAAACTTCCCCCCACCCCGCCCCCCCCCCAACAAAATACTCATCGTATTTGGAGAAATTGCGTGTGTCACCTTTTTAGCCCTGGGGGTGCTCAAGCACCACCCAGCACCCCCCCCCCTAGTTGCGCCACTAGTTTCGTGTATGTGTAAGTAATGTAACCGTGGTAGTGTGCATGAGAGTGAGAGGGACAAGCGTTAATTCTCGAATTAAGGGACACGAACAAGGACTTTGACTGATTTCCGACGGTGTCCAAACTTTACGAACATGTCATTCATGACGAGACTGCTGATACGTTATTGAAAAGTAATAATCAAACTTACTATCCATGTGCTACCTCCTTGGTAACGAATATTTCCTCCAGGATTTGTTTCGTCGTACAAGTATCTCTCAACTAATGTTGACGGTCCACAGGAGTTGATTCCAAGGACATTGTTGCCCTCGCGAGCTATTACTCCACAATTGCACGTGGGCACAACTCCACACTGGTATAGTTGGACGTGAATCTGATTAGTCAGAAAAATAAACGCGTTTCTGATCTTGAACCGGAAAAGTGAGCAGTTTAAAATGAAGCTATATAAACTCAAACATATTCACTCTAGCTAGGCCTACATCTATAATATCTATAAGAAAGGATGTGGGTATATTTATTTATAACCCCTCATTCTCGCTACTTTTTCAGCCTTTTTCATGCATAGTCTCACACTTATTCACGTTAAACCCTACAGTTAGACAGATTTTTACATGGCCCACCTCCCTACACCCAACACACACCTCGGCCTGCAGGCGCCGGGTGGGGGTAGATGGAGTGGCGGTGGTGTGGGTTGGGGGGAGGCCTTCTCGATTGTGGGGCCGTCAATCTGGAATGACCTCACCACCCCAAACCTCCATCTCCTCCACCTTACCAGTCAATCTTTATTTCTTAAGTCCCTTAAATCTTTTTTCTTTTGTCGTAACTGGGCTGGGAGCGCCTCTGGGCAGTTTCTTGAAGAAACGCTATATAAATCCTAATAATGAATGAATGAATTGAAGATCCTTAAGCGCTGATATAAACTTAGGTGGAGATTTCAATCAACTGTAATTGATGCCGCCAGGTCACTATGGTGAACGGATAGTCGGAAACCGCTGATTGATCAGCCAACATACAGGAGTTTCTAAATTGCTAGATAGGCTAATTGTATCTAGCCCTTGCTATACAATTATCAAAATTCATGTCATCGGCCACTAAAACGAATCATACAACAATCATCGCGACAACGCATCAACAGGTTGTCGACCAGATTAAGAATCCCGTAACTGCCACATTCCGTAGTAGATCACTTCAACAGCACGCCACCCAGTTAATTATTACTGTTCTACTGTTTTGAGCGTGTATATCCCCAACCAGCAGACTGGGGGACACCTGGCTGGACTTGGTCTATCCGCTACGATGACGAGCCACGATGACATCCACCGACCCAAAATTTCTTACGCGAGAAACCCAGACCCTAAACCGTAGAGAGAATAGGTTGATGCGGTTGGGTATAGATTCGTCTCCACATTTGCCTGACGCTGGAAATTAAGTGCTTAGAAGGTAATTTCAGGCTGGGACGCCGGGGAGTTTACGTTATCATACAGAACTCTATCAGAAATTCCACTCACCTGAATATTTTTTGAGGGAACTTCAAGCAGAACAAAATCGTCAGGCAAATATACGTGATAATAGTAACTACAAACAAGTGTAAAATAGGAAGTATAAATAATAGTTTAGTAAAGGATGGATATTGTGTACTTGTTATGACCCTATCTAGGACTATACCCCAGCTATATAAATGCTCTGAATGAATGAATGAATAATTATAAAAATTATTTATGATTTCACGGAAAGTTCCCTTAGCTTGAATTTGCCAGTTCAAACCTATATTTTTGGGACGCGGTGGTGTAGTGGTGGCGTCGTTGCCCTGGAGCCAGAAGGTTCGAGGATAGAATCCACCTCGCCGCGTAAGGACCTTGGGCAAGTCCTTCACTCCCAATTGCTCAGCGCTTCGGTGTGAAACTCCAATGCAGTGTCCGCTCTGCATTCGGGAGCGCCTCTGAGTAGGGAGAGAGCTTGAAGAAGCGATATAGCAAGTGCACATACAAACAAACGTATTCCTTCCTTTAGTAAGTAGCCAACAGCTGACCAAGTCCTACTGCCTTCTTTCCAAATGATAATATTTACTATATGGAAATAGTCATAGCAATTTCGATGTTTGACGATGCACAGTTAAGGTAGGCCTACATTGTACTCAAATTAAAAGACTATTGCTGTTGTCTTCAGGCCTTTAGACTTGTTCTCGTCCGTCGTCGATACTTTGATCAGACAACCTCTTCATGTATTTGGCGTTTATTCTGTCGCGTCAACACTTAGCCTACTATAAAATGCAAAATTATTGCTCAATTTCTAGCTCAGAGTTTTCACGTTTACATTGAATGCTATATTATTTGCTTCGGAAACGCTCGACGTCATGAAATAAGCACAAATATTAATCAGGACCGCTGAAATTAATGGATAAAAATTACTTACTTCATATTAAATGGTGTTATGTGCGGATCTCCCGAAGAATGGCATGAGGGCCACGGAGTCGGATCGTTAATCGTTACCTATAAAAACATTATAGCCTACTGTACCAACCGCTCGTACATTTATTGAGCTCAATGCAGGTGTAATATACTGCATTATACTTCTCTGATTTACCTTCTAAGAAACATGGCATAACAGCATTCAAAATTTGAAGCTATTTATATATCGTTGCTATTTAATAGCTTTGGCAAAACTCATGTGGGTTATCCCGCCATTATATTCAAAGTCACAGGCATCAATTCAATAAATCGTCGCCTGAGAATTATCTTCGCGTATGTCCATTTTTGTCAAAATCGAGTTTAGACTTGTTTTGTGGCAAACAATTGTTTATCTTTCTTCACTGTTAACCGTTAGGAGATACGACGAGTCGTTTTAAAGATATTCAACGAAAACTACTTGTCGTAGATCTATGTCCACTTTCAGAATGATCTTTGTCGTATCTCCTATTTATTAGATAATTTTGTTGTCGTATATCCAGTACCGCATTCACGGTTTAAAAGTGCATTGTCGTATGTCCAGAGAAAGCTCGTCGCTGATTGGACGATAAGGAGATACGACATCAATAAACTGCCCACTTCGTTGTATCATAGTGTCGTATGTCCAGAGAATAAAAACCTTCTTTTATTAAAAAGGGCACTATGCTTGCGAAAATTGAAACGAAGAAAGTCGCAATTGATTGTTTATTTCTTTCTTTTATTATTTCAAATTTTTTAATTTTTATCACGTCAGGATGACTTGCAATTGATTCAAATCCAATCCATTAGGCCTATATAGGCCTACAACAATTGCACAATATCACAAAAACCATTCTAAGTTTCAGTTTAATTTTAGTGCAACATCCTTTAATTAATGTCGATGCTTTAATATGACGTCTTTGCTTGAAGTTTTATTGGACTGGATTTTTTTGCGTCCAAAGTTGCGAAACTTCAAACTCGTTTTTCTCGGAATTCACAAAAGTGGACATACGCGAAGATAATTCTCAGGCGACGAAATGCAGACAGTTTTCAAAATGTGATTTCACCAGTGACTTGTGTCTCAGTGCTGTGTGCTTATAGGCTATCTGCTGCTTCCGTTTTATTGGCTACTTCTATACGGTTCACAAGTTGACTTTTTATACTGCAATGCCTTGATGATTTTCAGGTTAAATAAGTGGTCATGATAATTGTGGATGAGGGCGATATCAGAGCGATGTTTTACACGCAGCACTGAAATATAGTTGTAGCTCTACATACCGGAAGTGCACTACTTGTATAGGATCCAAATATTGAGTTTTGACTTTGTTCACTGCGGTCCGTCTGAAAATAAATGTTCCCAGTTTTTCCATACGCCGGAACGTCAGGAACAGATGAAACCCACATTTCTCCAGATGTCTTCGTGTCATTGGCAAGTCTGAACGTGCAGACAGACACGAGAAGGTTGCTAGATGTCAAGAAGAACGTGTAGTAAGGATAGCACGGACTCCCTGCTTGGAGATTGAAGCACCACGGCGTTGTAATTATAAACGAAGCTTTTACGTACATTTTTACAGATGTACTTTCCGTAATAGTAAGGGCAGTTATCGGAACGTTGACGTTGTTTGAATTCTAAAAGATAAAAATGTAAAAATGAACCTAATCCTTTAGCCTACGGCCGAATGTTCTGCTTAACCCCCACTACGGTTTGCTTGTCGATCAAAAGGGAGGATGTGGCGATAGGGTGCATACATAACAGAGAGCATAATCTTAAAGACGAGGGGCCAAAAGACCATATCCTTCGTATTATATCAGATACCGGTACACGATGACTATAAAGTCGACCCGACTCCAGTGGCTATATGAAGGCAGCAAACAAAAGAGAATTTGGAGTCCAGTCTAAAAATTGGGATACTGAATTATAGGCCTACAGACTAAAATAAGGACCACCTCGGCTATTGAAAGTGACCGATGTAGGTTCCAAAGTGCAGGGCCATTAAATGACTTTCATTGTGAGTACAAACATGAGGAGTTAAATCAATGGAAATTGCAGCGTTCTTAGTAATTTTGGATAGGCCTATCGCAGCAATTGTAGGTTGGCGAATATTCTAAAATCAGCACGAAACTGTTTGTAGGGTTCAGTTTTAACTTGGGAATGAAATGCTCCATGTGAGAGAGAGATCAAGAGGAAAACGAAGAACTCCCCTAAAAATGAAATAATTTACTGACTTGAAAGTTGGATTAACTGATAAATAATCTGGACAAGTTCCAAGCATCAAACTTTCCAGCATAGATTGGGGGCTACAGCAATATTTTCAAGGGTGGTCAAGATAAAAAAAAGGCGGTAGACTGGGAATAAAAACTGAGGACGAATAAGAGTTGATGACGCATTCTGGAAGTTCGAAATATCTTGAGAACATTGTAATTGATAGAAACAACTGTCCTACTTGCATTGATAGGCTTAAATAGGTCTACTTGAAGCAAGCAAAGGACCTGTTTATTTTCAATTTGTAAAAAGCAGCCTGCATACACTCTGAAATTTTACGAATTTGTAGCCTACGTCATGTCATCAGACAACGGAAAAATGCAAAACATGATCCACAATATACAATATACATGTATGTATATGTTGGAATTGAAGAGCGGGAGGAAAGATGGAGCGTATGAAATTTATCAATGCCAAAGCTACATGTAAGTCTGAAACATAGATGAATTCCTGAAGCTTCTTCCTCACGCTTAATATCAGAAGAGTGCTTCAAGGACACGTCTACGGTAGTCAATTGGTTTCTGTGATTGAAACGTGTAGAGTAGCCTATATGGTCACTGCCTTATCGTTTCTACCTCGTGCTCGTGTGCGACTTCTGCACAGTGCACTTTTAAAAGACAGCGTTATATAGACGTCGTGACTGAGGCTTTAGCAGCCGTAGTTTCTGAAGATAAAATATACGTTTTCTTCGAGTCATAATTGAATCCGGAGGCGTGATAAAAAAAATACTGGCATAGCACGGAATTAGAATTAAAATTCTCATGCTACATTTGATTGTTGAGTGTATATCCACATATTTTCACATGTGGATGAGGCTAAACAGAACCTATTATTCCAATTAGCAAACCGATTCTTATTGCTTCTAGTCTTAAGGAGCTGCATTTCAATACACACAGAGCACTTTTACCACGTATGAATTAATCTAGACTAGAGTCCTAGACTATTCGTAGGCTATACCACGCTGATAAAACCGGGCATTCTTTGTAAGGTAGTAGGCCTAATATTTGCTATTTTTTAATTACTGATGCTGCAAGACGTGAAGTGCTCAGCAGACAAGCACGGCATGACAGTGAACAAACTTACCACGAAGTAAATGTCAAATTTGTAAGAATTGCTGATTTGGTAAGGACTTCTTATTGGATACTGTGATTGCCAGTACGATGTGGCTTTACAAGTCACCTGTTAAAACCAAAATAACACGAACAGACAACAATCATCAAAATTTATTGCGATGAATATTTCAGGGAGTTTGTAGGCTACCGCATACGTCTAAATGATTATATTTGGTATTCAAATAGATTTTTCTGCATGTGCACTTTTTAGCGACCCTTCAAGCTCTCTACTCAGAGGCGCTCCCGACAGCAGAGTGGACACTGCATCGGAGTTTCACGCCTAAGCGCTCAGCATTTGGGAGCGAAGGACTTGCCCAAGGTTCTTACGCCGCGACTTGAGGTGGATTCGAACCTGCAACCCTTCGGCTGCAAGGCGACGAACATACCCACTACACCATCGTGCCCCACAATAGCCTGCAAGAAACAAATATTCACTTTAGGGTTGAGTAAGCACAAGTGATGGGAAAGAAGAAGAACTCTGTTGGTTAATTCAGTGGTGACGTTAAAGGCCTATACATAATGAAATAGTGTTTTCTTTCGACTGAAGTATCGCCAGATGAGTCTTAGAGCTGATTATGCATAAAGCTAGAAGCAATGAAAAATTTAGGAGTCTTTCAGATCAAACGTTGAAGCCAAATAACCACGAAGATTTGACGTCACAGCATGACCAAATTTTTCAAAAAGCCTATACTTTGAGTTTCTGGATCTCGAAGCTAAAGCTAAGAGGACAATGGAACTGGAGTAGTCCAGAGATGAAACATGTGATACAAAATAAGGTTCGACTGAAATCCACTGCATACATACAGGATTCCTTCCATGCGTCATATTATTGGCTCGTAGTAATTTTAATATTGCTATAGAGGTCTATATAACGAGAACTGCTCGGCCGCATGGGCGGAGACTTAGGGGCCTGGGGGGACGGTACCCCAATGCTTGTGGGGGGGGGGGACCGGCCATGCATTTCTTCCCCCCCCCCGCAATGGTCAAGAAAATATATAATCAGAAATAGATAGCATCGTAAATTGTTACAGCGCAAGGACCTTTTGGTTAATTCTGGTAGTCTATGACTAAAAAAGGTCATCAGTGATTTTTACAGGAAACATGGAGTGATTTTCAGGAAATTCAAACCAAATGACTAAGAAAAGGTCGTCAGAAATTTTGTCGGATTAAAGTGAGGAATTTTGTCGGCGACTCAGCCGTCCGCCCAAAATGTCGCGCCTCGGCGATTGTTCTTCGGCCGATCATTCGTCACCCTCAGCGTCTGGTCCAAGTTTCCGCCTATAATAGGCCCATCAAAGAAGTAAAGCGATGCTCGGTCTAAAGCTGAAAACTTACAGTTTGGCCAGCACGTCCAGCTAAGTAGCTTTCGTTCATTTCGACCACAGGCGAATCAGTAGACTTGAGCGTTTTCGTGTAGACAACCTGACCATCTGATTGAAAGATGACGTCATATCTCGCACCATTGTCCACTGTCTGCTGAGTGTAGCTTAGTGTGCACTTCATGCTGAATTGTGTTGCGGTGAAGTCCTTCCCTGTGTCGTCAGTCACAGGTTTCGATGACGAAATGTACGGTGCACTTAATGTTGGTTTGACACCAAGAGGCGGAGTTGGAGGATCTGTTTTCAATTTTATACACAAATTTGACAACTAAAGTAACTGAAATAACGGTGAAAGAGCAAAGTTTTAAACAGCTTTATGGAGTTTAAAAAATCCGATAGGTTTAGTCTCATATTTCGCGTTTATTCCGACCGGATATTGCATGCTGCAAGAAATTGCACTCACTCTGTGCAGATTTAATAATACTAATAGCCTAATTACGACAATTTATATCAACTTATGGTTTCACGTGATAATTATTTGGAAAAATTAAATTTCGCTTGATGCAACAGGTCTAATAGATTAGCCTAGACTAAGTTACAAATTCAGAGCGTATAGTCTACATAGCCCTAATTTGCTTAGATATATTGAAGGTTCGAAGCGCTTTAAAACAAATGTTATCCCAAACCCGTACCCGAAAACCCACCGCTGAAATTCATTGTTCTAAATTTATTGTCTTCATGTCCACGCTTTGAGTGTTTTAGGTTTATTTTTATGCTGAAATCATTACATGTATTACTTGGCTCAAGATTCGGAAATCGGTGTGCAATCCTGTAGATTGCTTGCACTTCGTAAAACAAATAGCTCTCTCTGCAGGATTAGATTTCAGGTGTTTAGTACCAACTAAGCGAGAAGCTCAGTTTACTAAGTGCTTGTAGCTACCAAGTAAAATGTATGAGCAAGTTATTCCTACGACCCGATGAAGAGTACAACGAGACGCTCAACAGTCAATGCTTCAATGGTTAACCTCCAATGATGAATTAGGGCCAGGGTTAACCGTTTGACTATTCCAGAACACGACAGCCTAATGACTACGTCTTGATTGAGAAATTTTATGAATAAAAGAGCCAGGTAGCTTTCTCTACAGCCTTCAGAAATGAAATGCCAAGTTACTCTTGTGAGTTCACATTTTCAATAAACACCCTCTTTAACTGATGCCTGTACGCTCAATAACCGGTCGGTGGACAAAAATAGCCTACGCTCTGATTCTGCTGAGGATCTTACTGCTATCATAGCTCTTAGTCCAATCTGTAAGCGACTCGGTCCGTTTATTTAAAACATAATTATAGTAGGCCTAGTGTCAAAAAGCTCAGACAAATTTCACAAATAACAATGGCTAGGGTAGATGAGACTAGATTAGAGACACCTTGTTCAAAATCTCCAAATGAAATCGTATGAGATTAAATTAACATTAAATTAAAATTTCAATTTCTCAGATAATATCTCGACATGCAGATTCAATTACAGAATTATATTAGCCTATGTGGTTTTCTTAACACCTCAGCATATTTGATGTATGGTGCCTTGCTTTCAGTAAAATCCATTAGACAACAGGAGATTGAAAACTAATCTGGACAAGAACTTACTAGTGCACACTTTGGTGATATCATTATACGACCCATTGCTGGCGCAGTTTATTCCATTACCAGCGCAATAAGCCATATCGCAAAACGGTGTGGGTTTCAACTTGTAGATAAAGTATTCGACACCATCATAGCATCGTTTAACGTCTATTTTGTCTTGCCATTCACATATTGGTCCTCCAATTCTCAACTGAGCACAGACCGAAATCGTGAAAGGTCCAGGATTATCTTCTGTTCATGAAAGCAACATGAGCACGATGATATTTGCTGTAGGCCTACATACAATAATTATTTAACAAACCTGAATAATATAGTAATGTTATGTAGAGCTACCATGTAGCACATCTCAGCGCACTGTGGAAATCAGTTATGAAACTAATTATCTTATGACTAGGCCTACTTGTAAAACTCTCAGTTTGCAGTTCTTTCTAATTACTTTTCAGAAAAGACATTAATCACTTTATCTTAAAATAATAGCCTGCATGACAACTTCTCTCTCCATAGGACAAACGTACTTGTTAGTATTTTCCATGTTAGGCCTATAGAAAAACCGAATGGTTACGAATTTATGAAGTGGCAAACTGTCCCGGTATAGACCTAATTTAGTAGTGCGTGATGAGTGATGCAGGTGATAGTAATTTGAAAATTAAGACAAATTATGTTAAAGTTCCATGCATTTACTGCGCTAAAACAATTCTCAGAGAGCAAAAACCACTACTTTTTAAGCAGTAGGCCTACCCAAGTAAGGAAACTAGCTTACATTGCACGACAGAAGTTAACTGCTGCAGTCAATAGATATGATTATTATATATATGATGTGACAAACGATTATTTTTAATGCATACATTTAAGCTTACAGTTATACTGTAAGAGATGATTTTAAATGATTACATAGCCTTTTAACATCGTATGTGCTTTTCGCAGTAACTTAATTCCATACCAGTTATCGCTCACGCTTTGTTCTACATGTCTAAAGCAACTTTGTTTGTTAGGCTAATTCAGGTGAAATGGTAAACCTGCCTGTTGGATGACCTCCTTTCAACCAGATCGGAATGTAAGTGCCGCAATGCCATACTTCAACAGACGACTCAGGCATTCGAGCTCCAGAGTTGAACGCATCCAATCTATACCAATCTGAAAGTATCAAATAACGAGATTGAGTATTATACTGTAACAGTAACATGGGCAACTCTGTGCTGTGACCGCTTCAACAAACTACCGGTATAAAACACATGAAAAATCGAAATGAAAGCTGATTTGCTTGCAATGAAGAAGGAAAGTTTTTATTTTATTTTATTTTTATTTTTATTTTAATATTGCGAGAGGCGCCCATAAAATGTGACGATTTCATTCTCTTAACATCGGTATAATTATGAAAATACGTGGGTTGTCCTGTTGTTGCCGTTTAATCTTTTAACAGTTTTTAACTTATGATGTAGGCTACAGCCGATACATGTGATTGCTTTGGGAATGCATTTCTGCCGGGGCGTATGCTTGAATTCATAAAAATTCTCAATTGAACTTAGGTACGTTGACATTCCAATAACCGTTGATACCTAGTCGTCAAAGCCTATCTGTAACAGTTATGGACGTATAGAGAGTCTTCTGCGTACAAGTACATTCATGAATATCATGTATGCAAACTCTTGCGAAACGCATTTTAAGAAAACCTCACAAACCTATGATTATAAGTATGGCTTTCTCATGGATTGGACCTGAATAGTTTTTCCATACGCATTTGTCATTGCAAACTTTCAAAATGTATTGAATGTATTCCTAATTCAATTTCTATAGAGATCAGTAGCATTTCATTTGATTTTTTCCTAACAAGAGTATGCTGAACAGTGCCGAAATGTAGCTCAGTCTTTAATTAATAGGCCCTATTTATTGGCATGCACAATGCATATACAATGCGGGTGAACTTACTATATAGGATGCTTGCTTGTATATTAAAGATGGACTAAAATACGACAGGTATATACCTGAGAGGACTAATATCAGTCAGGCATAGGCTCGGTGGCTATAGTTATTGATGCCTCCAAATGAATAGGATGAATGCTACATGTAGGCTATATCTTGTGACTGACCTTCGCGAATATTGCTGTCACAGATGCCTCCACATGTTCCTGGATCTTCCGTCGTGGTTCGTCTTGTGTCTCCCAACGAAGCAACACCAACACACGGATCAGTACTGCATTTGCCACTTCGCAAAATCGCCAAAACTACAAACACTACAATGACAAGCACTTCCCGTCACAGTCACACAATATCTTGTCTCAGCCAAGTTATTGCAAATCTAAGACTATAGGACTATGCTAGATTTGAAATAACCTACACACGCTATATTGTTGCATTAGCATAAAGAGTGACTGTTTTTCCATCGCCTAATGGTCGATTTAAGTGAATGACGTCCTTTGGTCTTAGTAACATTGCTCTTCCTTGGTTTCGTTCCTCATCATACCAGATGGCCATTCAAGGCGACTCTCGCACCTCATGCATGACTTCTAAATTTGAAGTTCCTCAATGATCAGTTTCCCTGGTCACTTCAACATAATATTTTATCATGTTTACGTCTCTTGTCTAATCACTGGGCCTCTGGCCACTTGATGATAGCCTACTCAGTATTAACGAAGAACTCGTTCTAGGCGCCCAATTAGTGGTACCAGTCGTTGCCCGGAAAATTTTGATTAGTCCAAGTGGCAGACCTACGAATACCGAACTGCAGTGATCAATTCCACTATTGTACTGTGTTGTATTGTATTTGACTATTTAAAAAGCGCTTCTCGCAGTAAGAACCTTTAAGAAGCGCTCCGAGTTCGTTCAATCCCCGAGAGGTTTTGAGACGACAGAAAGATGAATGACAAAGGCATGTACAAGAGCCACAGCAGCATTACGACAGAGAGATCTTGAGACAATTCGGAGTTGCCTAAGCTGATAGTAGCAACTATAGAGTGACCAAATTGATATGCTGTGAGAAATTGAGCTCTGGATTCAATGTGACTACGAGGTCTCTCACTGTGAGAGAGAACGAGATATCAGGAAAAGTTGCTGCTATTAAGTGCAGGTCAATGGACGAAAATTGCCTACAGCTAATAATTATTGTTGTAAATAATTACTTAAGTTCAGTGACAACACTCACCGACAGCTAGTAGATTCATGTAGTAGTATCCGTCTTGCAACCGGATTTTCATTTTCTCAGAAGAATTATAGTCCTATCTTCCTTGACTCTTCCGTCAGACACACGAATACTTCGTCTAAATATCTAAATATAATATACTCGCAACGATGTAGCTTAAATTGTTTTATTAATCTTTACGCCCACTTTCGCTGCAGCTGTCGATGAAATGAAGGAATTTACTAGCATGAGTAGCTATATAATGTGTCACTGCTAAAGAGAGCAAGGTCATAAACTGCATAAAACAGTCTAATATAAAAGCACATCTCTGCGTGACGTGGGCTATTATAGGCTCACCTAGACAAGACTACGGCGTGGACAATTTACCTATATAGGCTATAGCTTCACGTTGTTCAGCTTGGCTGACCCTGTGTAATAAATTGGGGAACCCCCGTTTCTGCTTCTATGTGTTGCTTGGCAATACGATCAGTGTGCAAACCAGGATGTGTATGCCTAATTCAATTAACTGCGATGGTATACCCACTGTGATAGGAAATAATCAGATACAACAAAGTGACAGCATAATTTAATGACCAATCGACCCTCTTCAGTGACCTACTGGCTCTCTGCAGTCTGCATGAATTCAATCTGCATGTTTAATTGTTTATTCAATCTGTTGACTTGTTGTTGATTTTGAGACTTCAATGAAGAACTATTCTTTTTGGTTTGAACACATTTATAATGAGTAGCCTATACCGGACACAGCCGGTAATCCAAAGGAGGTCCGAGTCGGGTTGCTTCGGAGATGTCAGTTTTCCGACCCAAGGTCAGATATGTGGCGGGTTGGTGCGCGGGATGAGGCGGGGGTTCTCTGTTTAACTGGAAGGCTTGAGGTGAATGGTGCAAAACTGTTATCGTAACCAGCGCTGACCGAGAACTTTTTCTCGCCCTCTACCTCGCCACAGGGTGAGGGTGGGTAGTCCTGGTGGTCCTCTGTCTAGCTGGAAGGAGGCTTGAATGGAATATGTACGAAACTGTGACCGTAACCAGCGTACGGGCGTGGGCCTACAAAACTGCAGATTTAAACTGGCATATAAAACTCAATAAGAAACAGGAAGACATGGTTTTTCCTCTTTTGGAAATATCTCCTTCCAATAATCATGTTTCACTAACACAACGTCATGGTTGAGCAGTTGCTACATCTGCCTTAGTTTGATATCAGCAAGCGAAGCTTATTCGTGGTCACACTATAGACTGCAGTTGTATCAGTATTATGTTAAAGCTGAGCTACAAGTCACTGAATGCAGGAAGAAACTTTCTGAAAACTACATTTGCGTCGCTCTGTTGCGTGTCGTGACCGATTTACAACCGCCCTGCAGTTCGAAATGAATCATTATATTTGGTGAGGTTTATTTGAACAATATTTTTTGGGTCATTATCCACAGCAGTCCAGTGGTTAGATTGCCAAGCAGTTGAAGTCCAAACCTCCGTCACGCAGAAAAACAATTCGAGATTTCTATTTCAATTGTGCCACATAAATAACCGCCGTGTAGCCTACTCAAGTCATTTCCGGTTAAGGGATTTCACAATCTCAATGAAGTAATAAAATGATATGGAATAACCTCCCAAAATATATTACACTTATACCCACCATTAACATGTTTAAGAAAAAATTAAAAGACTGTTTAATCTCTGTTTACTAGATTTAAACAATTGGTCATAATTTGTTTTTTTCTTGTTTTTTGTTTTGTTTTGAAATCTGTGTGTCTTTCATTTCAGTTTACTTTTGTTTCATGTGTAAGATGTTGTGCTTTGCACTGTTTTTTTTACAATAGCCAAATGTTATTGAGAAAGGAAGGGTCAATCCAGCCTCAGCGGGTCCATACGACCTTTTTGGATTGACCCTTTGACTTATGCACCGATCACTCGAAAGTCATTGAATTTGTACTGATTACTGCTCTTTTGTACGTGTTTGATGCTTTGTCAATAAACGGCTTACTTACTTACTTACTTACTTACTTAATAAAATGGAGACGAGAGCAGTACTGGCCATACGCCCTCGGTTATCGATGGCTATAAAAATAAGGTAGCTCAACCTTTACACCCATTGCTGTCTCACATGTTAGCTTATTGACTTGCGAGACCTCGTCTCTGCCGTATATATATATATATATATATATATATATATATATATATACACTGTGTCCCAATAAATCGGGACCCCTTTTTATATTGTGAATAAAACAGGCAATTCTTAATCGATTTTCAAAATTGTAAAACTGTTTTTATCCCGAGATAATTATCTTACATTGATTCAAATATGAAGTTTCTGGCTTGAATATTGACGTCACAATTACGTCATTTGCATCAGAGAATTCAAATGTTAAGTACCGAAAAAGTTGTGTTCGGTACTTAACATATGAATTCTCTGATGCAAATGACGTAATTGTGACGTCAATATTCATGCCAGAAACTTCATATTTGAATTAATGTAAGAGAATTATCTCAGGATAAAAACAGTTTTGAAATTTTGAAAATCGATTAAGAATTGCCCATTTTATTCACATTATAAAAAGGGGTCCCGATTTATTGGGACACAGTGTATATATATATATATATATATATATATATATAGGCCCCCATACAGACTGTGTTCCATAGCTTTATAAGCTCATAAATAATTCACGTTCACACATGCAAGCAGGAAGCTTTTTAACACAAAACCTTTTCTACATACACGCACATACAGGTTCGCTAACCTATTCGAATTTGCATGTTGTTTAACCATTGAAGAAGAATTCGAATAAGCGTCGATCGAGGGTTTATTTGCACATTAAAATTTTAAGTCAGCTATAGGCACTCTTCACTGACTTAATGCTTCACCTAAGCAAACGGGAGTATTCAAAGTCCGATCACGAATACCTGCTTTCTTCTTAAGTCATTTTTTGCATTTTATAATCTAACCACTCAGCTCAACCTGCAGGGCATTCATCCGCTAAAAAGATTTCTACACCCGTCTCTCAGGCGAAAGTTGTCCATGAAATAAACTCCTACCCGAACAAGGACAGTTACCTGATCATCCTATAAGAAATCATGAAAACTGCTCCACTTTTTGCAATATCTTCTCCGATCTTTCACTCTACATGTAGACTGAAAACTCTTTATTCCACAAACCTTCTCCTGACTCATTGTCTTTCCTTAACCCTTTCACCTCCTATAAACTATGACTCTGTCATAACCAATAACCACCGATTTTGTCTGCTTCCCCGGCCCTTGGATGTTTAGCCATGAATCGATTCTGACTTCATCTGCCGAACGATTTTATTTTATATACTAAACGCCCGTGAATAAAATGGTTCGCGGATCAGCTTTTGGGAGATGTTGAACTCTGGAGACTCTACATCTGTGTACTAGTGTATGCGTATGTTTGTATGTGCATCGGTGTTTATGCTGTGTCAATATAAAGAGTCAATATTATTATATTGATAGTGTTCAAACGTATTCTGTGTAGTTCTAAAGTCCAAGTTTTATTGGTAATTGCTGTCTTCATTTCCTGTCGTTGTGAATAACTAGCAATATATTCAGACTCATAAAAAGTTCGAAAATTATAGCGATGGCTGTTGTCAGCACTGAGCTAACTTTCTCGAATTGTCGACTAACTGTCGAGTAATGGGTTCAATAAATAAACGCTGGAGAACGATAAACTGTTGCTTGTGGCGGTTTGTTCATGTCAGTTTTCATTGACATATTCGTGTGTGTCCTGTGGCCAGAGGTCGTTTCTGGTTCCCTACTGGACTTAATAATCTTCCATATTATGAAGTTATGCGCGTCTCGAATGACCGCAGGTTATTGGGCTTATACTCCAAAGTAAATAAAAGTTTTAACAAGTATTATTAGGCCTACTAATACACCGTACTTGGTACTTTTTTAAAATCACCCCAGTCGATTTGTTTGAACGCAACGTGGAGTTAGGTATCATAACAATCTCTGAACCATATAGCCACTTTCGTCTGATTTTAGACATTTCTGTAGATCGTTGTCATGCCAACGGCAATAATAATCAGCCAAAGGATTCCGACACTTGGTAATTTAGGTGAAGAGGAAGGACAAACGTCGAACCCATCCGAACACGATCCTGAGTTCTTTGCTAAATAAAGAAGAAACACGCATGTTCATTATTATAACCATCTGCATAAAATCAAATTATGTTCGTGTATAGGCCAGCATACATATTGGCAAATAGTTCTACCTGCATGTACACATTGCCATACATGCACTGCTCTAGTTTTTCATGAGATAATAAATTTCAACATCTTCTTCCTGGTTTGGGTTTCGTTGGTCGGTCGGTCGGCTACGCAACTGCATACACAGGTTGTGTTGTTCACGGTTGGCCTTGCGTGACTACTCCTGAAAGCCTACAGGGTCCTCGCTTCCATAAATCAAAACCTGATCCCCATAGCATAGCACCCCTTTGAAAAAAAAATGATGAGGGAGTTCGGTACTGTACAATAGTATATAGTCAATAGTCATGTCTGTAAAAAGTCTATGTTAAGTTGCTGTGGACTTTCGCACTATTCCTGCGGACTCCGCCTAAGTAAAAGACTCTTGTTAAAACCATCGATGTTCACAGGGCTCCATAAAAATTTGAACATGCATACGCAGATATACGTACACTCGTAAATGCACGCATGCATGCTGCATACTGGTATACATGCATACATACATATTTGCATACAGTTACAAACATACATACATACATACATACACACAATGTCACACATACACACATACATACATACATACATACATACATACATGCATACATACATACATACAATACAATACATACATACATACAATACATACATACATACATACATACATACATACATACATACATACATACATACATACAATCATACATACATACATACATACATACATACATACATACATACATACATAAATACATACATACATACATACATACATACATACATACAATGTCACACATACATACATACATACATACATACAATACATACATACATTCATATATACATAGTACATACATACATACATACATACATACATACATACATACATACATACATACATACATACATACATACATACAATACATACATACATACACACATTCATATATACATAGTACATACATACATACATACATACATACATACATACATACATACATACATACACACATACACACATACACACATGCACACATACATACATACATACATACATACATACATACATACATACATACATGCAAAAATGCATGCATGCATGCATACATACATACATATATACATACATACATACATACATACATACATACATACATACATACATACATACAAACATACATACATACATTCATACATGCACACATGCACACATGTGTACATTTTTAGTGATGAAAATAGTGTATTTTCAGAGATTTTGAGCCAAAAACGCCGTAAGAAAAAAAGTAGGCGACCATAATCGTGTCGCCGGCGGCTCGGCGACCGGTTGTCCTCCGCCTAAAAGATCTTGAAGGGGGGCTATAACAATTTATGTGATTGGTTGATTGACTGATTGATTGATTGATTGATTGATTGATTAAAAGTCCACCCAACACGGACGTTTTCCGAACCACCAGAAACCCAAATTTCTCCGTCCTCCTATAGCAGAGGGGACTAGATTGAACACTGCCTAGACACAAGGAGCGGTTGGGTAAGAGCTCGGTTCAGTGTGTATACTTATGTGTGTAAAAAGTCTATGATAAGCGTTCTGAGGTTAGTCTGTACATATTATGTGTACAGATCGTGTTCGACATCAGTGCATCAAGATGATTCAAAAATGAACGGATGATTTGTGATCAACTTGAAATCATGCACCCACCAAAAAAGCACCGACGAATCTTTCTGACGTGGGTTTTTTGTGGGTATGTAGAAAATTTTAGAAGTTTTTTACATCACATTATGCACACTTGAAAATGATGCATAATTGCATATACTGCTAGGCCTATAACAGAATAAAGAGCTGGTCACGTTTGTCTGCACATGTACAATGCTGTACACCTACATGTACGACTGTACATGTCACATGACAACGCATAATGTGCATGTTACTTCCGCGTGCATTCAACCGAGCGCATCAGCGTAGCTATAGCATATAATCACCTGTCGCTACGCTGAATAGTCAGCACACAGCCAGTGGTTCTGGTCAGAATAGACAGGTTTATAGGCTACGTGACTCACAAGGTCTAACCATACAGTACAAGCCCGTGCATGACTACGTTATGTAGAGTAAAGTAATGTGCGTGAAGAATTGATGTGCTGTGCATAATCAACGTCACTTGTTAGTCTTGCTGCACAGTCTCTTACCATATCACGATAAATAATCAATTGAGCACCAATGTATTATATATAAAATATTATTTAAAAAAATATTAAACCCATTACAAAATGACGTTGCTTCGGTCAACTTCAGTTCTCCTATGAAAAAGAATCTCATAAAAGTTATAGGGCATGCAGTCAATCTGATCATAGCCGGATTTCTTCATTGCCACAATGGTTAGCCACATAAAAAACTGTCCAGCTAGCAGTTATAGCCTACCATGCGATCCTTGACCTAATAAGTTAAATTTCACATAGACTTTTATCCTTGACATGAAGGCCTTCTCTTTTTGGACAAAGCATGCCTTATTCGAAATGCCCACATAGGCCTAATAATAAATTGTCAAAACAAATCACGCACGAAAATACATATAGGCCTAGTCTACGTGCGAACAAGAGGCTGAGAAAACGGTGATCGGACATTCCCCCCCCTGGACAAAACCCCCCCCCGGACAAACCCCCCCCGGACAAAAACCCCCCGGACACAAACCCCCCCGATTTTACCTAGGACAAAAACCCCCCCGGACAAAACCCCCCCTTTACCGTGCAAATGGCCTATTCTGCAGTCGGTTGATAAAGCTTAATTGTCCAGGTTTTCGTAGTGGTGTTAACTTGGTATACTTAATGCCACAAGCCAACTGGACGTAAGTTTTCGCATGTTTTCGTAGCCGTGTCACCCCCCTTTATTGTGACCTATTCTGCAGTCGGTTGATAAAGCTTAATAATGATTGTCCGTGTTTTCTTCGCAGGGTTTCGTAGCGGTGTCAACTTTTCCTAATTAATGCCATTAGCCTGGGGTATTGACACCTATAGCACTGTCCAAGAGCGTCTATGTTTTCGTACAGGTGTCAATACCGGTGTCAACTTGGCCTAGTTAATGGCAATGGACCTACGGAAATACATAACTTGTTAGAATGATTGTTAGAATGATTGCAATGTAGATATGGACCTACGGAAATACATAACTTGTTAGAATGATTGTTGCGTACTTAGGACCGCCGTTTTATAGTACGACAACTTATGTAATATACTCTACCAGGGGGGGTTTTGTCCTACCCTGGGGGGGGGGTTTGTCCGGGGGGGTTTTTGTCCGGGGGGGTTATGTCCGGGGGGGTTATGTCCAGGGGGGGTTTTGTCCTACAACCTGAGAAAACATTTCAATTTTTAAAACATAGCTAAGGAAAGTGCCACGCCGTTGGGTTCAAACATAGACCTATTAATTTATTTTAGCTTACAAAACCGTTTGAAATGAAAGTAGCAATGAGCATAGACACATATGAAAGATCAGTGTGCTTAAAATGGAGCTGTAAGTTTACTCACTTGTCCATCGGGTTGCGCACAATTTCGGTTTGCAATATCCAATTAAGTCTTTGGTGCACTGATATGATTCATCTTCGCTATAACAACGACCTGAGATAGCGCAAGACGATGATGATGTCTACAAGAGAGAAAAAACTATGCTTGAATCTCGTGGAAACAATTATGTACAAGGCTACATGGGACATTTTAATTTTAAACTGACACAAAGATACTTCGGAGCAAGACTCAATTTGGACTTAAGAACCGCAACATGAACTCTGAATTGCATACGGGCGGTGAGAGGGAGCCAGTGGAGATGTTCAGTCATGAATGTAGAGATGTAGGAGAATCTACATGTAATTAAGCATTATAAATTATGAAACTCTTTAACTCGTGAGGCAGTGTTTAATCTAGTCCCCCGCCTCTGGGGGGAATTCAAGTTTCGGGGGGGGGAGACAATTGAGCGTCCGAAGGACGCTCGCGAGGCGCGTAGCGCCGAGACCGGAAAGGAGGGGTTTGGGGAGGGGGATATGCCCCCTCCCCATCAGAAACTTTTTGAATTTTCACATTGAAATGGGAGCATTTTAAGGTGTCATCTTAACAAAATAGCTGTACTTTTTCAGAGTCTCACCAGAAACTTTTTGAATTTTCACATTTAAATGGCAGCATTTTAAGGTGTCATCTTAACAAAATAGCTGTGCTTTTTCAGAGTCTCACCAGAAACTTTTGAATTTCCACATTGCAATGGCAGCATTTTAAGGTGTCATCTTAACAAAATAGCTGTACTTTTTCAGAGTCTCACCAGAAACGTTTTGAATTTTCACATTGAATTGGCAGTATTATAAGGTGTCATCTTAACAAAATAGCTGTGCTTTTTCAGAGTCTCACCAGAAACTTTTGAATTTCCACATTGCAATGGCAGCATTTTAGGGTGTTATCTTAACAAAATAGCTGTATTTTTTCAGAGTCTCACCAGAAACTTTTTGAATTTTCACATTGAAATAGGAGCATTTTAAGGTGTCATCTTAACAAAATAGCTGTACTTTTTCAGAGTCTCACTAGAAACGTTTTGAATTTTCACATTGAATTGGCAGTATTTTAAGTTTTTAAGGTGTCATCTTAACAAAATAGCTGTGCTTTTTCAGAGTCTCACCAGAAACTTTTGAATTTCCACATTGCAATGGCAGCATTTTAGGATGTCATCTTAACAAAATAGCTGTACTTTTTCAGAGTCTCACCAGAAACTTTTTGAATTTCCACATTGCAATGGCAGCATTTTAGGATGTCATCTTAACAAAATAGCTGTACTTTTTCAGAGTGTCATCAAAAGTTTTTGAATTTCCACATTGCAATGGCAGCATTTTAAGGTGTCATCTTAACAAAATAGCTGTACTTTTTCAGTGCTTACATGAGCGGCCTAAAACTTGAATAAATTAATATCCGCAATATTTAAAAAAAAAATTTTGTGGTAGTTTCTACACTGTAATGGTACCCTTTGAAGATGCCATTTTAGCAAAATAACTCCATTATTTCATTACTGATAAAACGTGTTTTAGGATTTGAATATATAATTTATATATAATATATATATATATAAAATTATAATTACAATAAAATTATCTTTCTTTGTCGAGTTCAGCAGCTCAGTTCTGTTGTTGCTGGGTTAATCTAATGAATAACTGCAGACGTGATTATAATAGTATGTAAGCTGACTTTTCAGCACTATTATCAGCTTATCCCTGTTTCCCAATGATATGGTCCTGAATTGCTGACCAGAACACACTCTCAAAAATCATATTTAATGGTACATAACCAACCAAGAACTAATAAACTACTGGTAGCAAAATTGGGAAGCAAAATGTATAGTCATGATGCTGTGTTTTTACTAGGTGTTCAAAAATAGGACCAAAACATTTTGAAATTTGACAGTCTAAAATTTCAAGGATGGCACTGGAGGGAAGCCATTCAGTTGTACAAATATAGTATTTGTACAAATATTAACAGTAAGTTATACTCATTTTAGCAGGTTTGTGTCATATTTTATAATAGTAGGCCTAAATGATAACATTAGGCTATAACCATAATAGTAAATAATATTACAGTAAATTATAACAGTTCATGTAATACGATGATGTAAACAGAAACTAAAAGCTATTATAATTTTGTCAAATTTTTCTCGACAGGATGTCATCTCAGTTTTTAGTTGGGCAAAAATAATGCTTATACAAATACATAGAGTCAGTTATGCTCATTGCAGCATGATAGTATCAGTAATATATTATAATAGTAAATAATGTCATTATATTCACATTATAGTAAATAATATCATGGTGTATCAAAACACTTCATGTAGAACAATGATGAAAACAGCATCTAAAAATCAATATTTTCTCAATTTTTTCTGGGGAGGGGGGAAATGTCAATCCTGGGGGGGAACTTCCCCCCAGGGACGTCTAGATTAAACACTGCTCGTGAGGCGGATGTGATGTGCATTCGTAAAATCACCTGTGGCGTGCAACTGCGATCAGTGCACGAGACGCATCGACTGTCGAAGATGATGAACTGCCATTCGTTGCTGAATGCGTTGCCATCGTTACTGACAGACACGAAGATCGTGTAATTGGTCGTTGCATTTACCGATGCATCGACGTAATTGGTTGTTGCATTTGCTGATGGAACGACTGGCGACGGTTGTAGATTGCAAGTGACCTGTCCAGACGTCACTGTGGGAAACGTATCAAAGTAGAATTGATCCGTGGAGTTCTACAGATGGAAAGAAAAAGAACACATATTCTAAATGGAATAACTGTCTAAAGATCTATACTAGCCTAAGTAAGGTGCAAACAATGCGTCAGCCATTGCTTAGCAACAGAGTGGGTAACACCGTGCACTGATTTGACTTCTACTTCACATATTCAATTTGGGTCATTAAATAGGGTCTACCTTACGCTAGAGCAGTAATTTATTCAGCTAACTCTGGCATAGGCCTGATGCAGGTCGTATGGGAGTGTTTAGTGGTGATTTATGGATTAAAACCTAACCTCACCCTATATATCCGGAAGTGAATGATTTAAAATTCATTTTAACGTATTCTGTGTAGGCCTACTTCTCGACCATGTTCATTGAAAAAACCCGAAATGGGAAATTTCTTTGAGACTTTTCCAGCTACGACCCCAACCGGTCAACATTGTCAACTTTCAGCCTATAATACATGTATCTTCGTACATTTTGTTCGCATGATTGATCTACGAGCTCACTAGAGTTGATTAGACAATAGACATATATTACAGCAAGATATTTCTCTAATATCGTGCTATGTTTTCAGAACGACGCATTAAAAAGCTCATCATTCTAAAGATTTGAGGTCGTCTTCAATCCGTCATCAGTGATATTGTATCAGCATAAAGTGTAGGGGCCTATATAGCGTGTGTGTATCTCATATCATAATTTTATTATCATCTCCTTATTGCAACTTCCATCCTGCTACATACTTACTCTAACTTTGCACGTCATGCGGGTGTCCGAAGCGTTTACATTTAAGACGACTTGACGACACTGATTTCCGCCTTCTGAACGGATGTCACAATTCCTCGTTAAGGATCCGGTAATTGTTGGCGCCTGGCCTGCCCTCAGCGAGCAACCACTTCCCGTGAATCCTATAAACATGGGCATTTTAATTAATAGCAAAAACAACAACAACGATGATGATGATGATGATGATGATGATGATGATGATGATGATGATGATGATGATGATGATGATGATGATGATGATGATGATGATGATGATGATGATGATGATGGTAATGATCATGATAATAATAATAATAAAATTCAATTCAAACTTGTTTATTCAAAGAGACCAACAGTAAAAGACAAAAGAGACAGCAAAATGTCAGAAAATAACGGTGTATAATGAGAATAATAATAATAATAATCTCGGTGGCTCTACAACGAGGGAATGCCATCTGCCTTTCCGGGACTTTGCCACTACTCCCCGAGCTGTGAATGACATTCAGCTGAGCGACTTTTCCATAATAATAATATTTATAATAATAATAATAATAATAATAATAATAATCATAATAATAATAATAATAATAATAATAATAATGACGTCACCAGCGGACTTAGTAGGCTGGATAGTTTGAATGTCCGGCTGTTTTACTTAAAATCCGCGGATTGAGTAGCCGTTCGAGATGGATTTTTACATCATCTGTTTGCGCTACGTCTCGTGATCCGGATCGTCATATTAATTGCAGTTGAACGGTACAGACTGGTGAGAGAAACTCTTTTTTCTAACGTAGACGATAACGGCGCCTTTGAAAACTTTGCTGAAGACCATCCGCCACGTTTAAAGGCCAGTGACGTCACAATCGTCAATGGCAACGTTGCTGGCTGCAATGGCCGCGCAAACCGTAAACAATCTGATTTGAACAAAAAGAGTCGACAAATAATACACTTTCCGAATGAGCCAAAAACCTTGTAAGGGGCAGGGGGTTTGCGGCGTGTGTTGGTCGTCATTTAAGACGCATGCTTCCGACGGAACCATTCACCGGCACGGTCCTCGATCCGCCCCGTGTCTAGGCTCTGACCGGCCACCCGCAGACTGCCTCATAAAACCTACGACGGCAACGCAATCATCATCCACCTCGAGCGCACAGATCGCCCTCAGTAGGAATCACTCGTCACACAAAACTCTTTATGACGATAACCAGTGTAATGTAGACGATAACCAGTGTAATGTAGATGGCGATGAAAACATGTCTAACAGCGAGCCGTTACCAGACAGTTTATCCCATCCGAAAGTAAGACGATCACTGCTTAAACACATTCCAATAGCAGCAAGAGTTGCATTTAGGAACGTACTTACAAAGATCATAAGGGTCATAGTTCGAGAACCAACCAGTCCCTCAAATTGGCAAGATTTGCTCCAGTTTTCACCTATAATTCTGCACAAACCTAAGAGGGGAGGTCGAAACCGGAATTTAGGAAAGATCATTTTACAGCGCATCGAAGCGTGGCATAAAGGAATGATTTTCAGCGATGAGGCCAATGAAATTACAGCATCTAAATCACGATCTAGGAGAAATGATAAGATTCACGATAGAGGAAAATATCTTGCCGAGGCAGTATCTAGCAGGCTCGAAGATGGCGACATGAAAGGGGCCCTTCGTTTGCTATGCTCTGATGATGTTCCTGTAGAAGATTCACCTACAGTGATGGAAGAATTGCAGAAGAAGCATCCAAAGGCCTACGATGACAGGAGAACACTGCCATGCCCTCAAGAAGACATGTTTGAAGCCATACAGGTTTCTGGTAAGATGGTTTGTGACGCTATAGCTTCTTTTCCAGCAGCATCAACCGGAGGTCCAGATGGCTTCACACCACAACATCTGAAAGACCTTTTGTCCAATTCAACAGACGCAGATTTCGTGGATACGATTACCGACCTAATCAATCTGCTGCTGAGAGGAGGAATACCGAAGAACATCGCAGAGATTTTGTACGGCGGCAGACTAATAACACTTGGGAAGAAAGATGGAGGGATTCGACCGATCACCGTAGGATACACATGGCGACGTCTGGCTGCTAAGAGTATCTGTCATGTTGTATGTCCATACCTGTCTCAAACTCTATCACCGCTCCAAATCGGTGTTGGAGTATCAGGAGGAGCCGAGGCTGCCGTTCACGCTACCAGGCGATACTTACAATCTATGCCTGAAAATCATATCTTAGTGAAACTGGATTTCTCGAATGCTTTCAACGCACTAAGAAGAGATTCTTTGTTAGAGGCGGTCGCAGCAAAAGCTCCAGAAATCTACAGATATGTGTTTGATAATTATGCATACGCTCCACAGCTACAGACTAGACAGCACACTATCCTTTCTGAAGAAGGCACTCAACAAGGTGACCCGTTAGGACCACTGGAGTTCTGCCTTACGATACACCCACTACTTGAGAGTCTTATTACCCCGTTAAATATCGGTTACATGGACGATATTACTCTTGCTGGACCAATCGATGAAGTGGAGCGCGACATCAGCTTGATAGAGAGGCAGGCACACATGTATGGTCTACAACTGAATCGGGCAAAGTGCGAGGCTTCATTTAACGGTGACGTTGAAACACACAAGAACAAGGCCTTTGCTGAGTTCGAAATTGTCGCCTGTGAAGACCTGACATTGCTTGGAGCTCCACTGTTGCCAGGCAGGGCCGTCGAGAAATCTATCCAGAAAAAGATTAACGATCTGACGAAAGTCATCACACGGCTTGAACTGCTTCACCCACACGATTCATTCACCCTGTTGAAGAGCAGCTTAAGCATACCGAAGCTGCTGTACACACTGAGAACATCAGCTTGCTTCTTATATAGAAGTTTTCTACACGACTTCGATGAAGCATTGAGGACAGGTCTTTGTAACCTCCTCAATATTGACATGAATGATGATCAATGGATCCAGGCGTCGTTACCAGTGAGAAACGGCGGTCTTGGGATTCGTAGTGCCGAAATGCTGGCAACTTCCGCCTTTTTGGCATCAGCCGCTGGCACTCGAAGCCTCCAAGACCAAATGTTACTCGCTGTCTCCGTAACTTCTACCGATCCATTGGTTGAAGAAGCCTCTAGTTCTTGGATGTCGAATTCGAACGCACCTCCTCCCACTGAGCTGAAAGCTTATATACAAAGAGAATGGGACGCAGCGGTGATTTCGCATGCATTTCAAGAACTCACAGAAAGAACCACAGATCCCGCTTCTAAATCTCGATTGCTAGCCGTACAATCGCCACATTCATGAGATTGGCTTCACGCTCTACCCATTACGGCAGCTGGATTGCGGATGACGGGAGAGGTGTTGAGAGTTGCAGTAGGCATTCGTCTAGGCACCGTGCTTTGTGAACAACATATGTGTAAATGTGGTGCCAGAGTAGAATCCGTAGGTCATCATGGATTCTCCTGTCCTAAAGGTGCTGGAAGACACCAACGCCATGCAATGATAAACGATGTGATATGGCGAGCGATGACGAGAGCCAAAATACCGGCCATCAAAGAACCTACTGGTCTTTCCAGAACCGATGGTAAAAGACCAGATGGAGTTACCATAATACCCTGGTCGAGAGGTCGTTGCCTTGCTTGGGACGTCACTGTGCCGGACACGTTTGCAGCTTCGTACGTACATCTAACAGCGGAAAACGCAGGTGCAGCAGCGGAGAAAGCAGCTCGAAATAAGACCAGTAAATACGCTGTCATCTCGCAGTCGCATCACTTCGTTCCTGTGGCCATCGAAACCGGAGGAAGTTGGCACTCCGAGTCCCTGGAATTCGTTCAAGAGTTGGGAGGCAGAATTTCGATGTCGACCGGTGACCAGAGAGAGTCCAACCATCTGCTCCAGCGCATTTCAGTCGCGCTCCAAGTAGGAAATTCGTTGTCTGTTTTGGGCACGACAGAACTTATCGGCCAAGACACTGAGAGGCCAAGGACCTAATGTTTGAAACGATTATTTACTCGTCTGTACATGATTGCGTCAGTTTTTGAAGAAATAAATGTGTTATAATAATAATAATAATAATAATTTAATATAAAAATAATAATAGGTCTATCTCTTTTACGATACAACGTTTTAACGCAATCGCATTCCGAGGCACTTTCGATAATAATCTAAACCGCGACGAGTAGGGCAATTCTGGACCAGTTTTTATACATACTTAGTTAGTTAGCAAAGCAAGTACCTCCTAAGTACCTCGTGGTAAAAATGATAATAATAACTAACAGAACAGCGGATCAAACGATTAATTAATCGAGTAATTGTAAGACATTCGATCGATTAATTTCTGCTTTTCAAGTTTTTTTAAACTTGTCTCATAACGCTGAGCGTGCCATTTCCGGAGTAAATATTAAGGTGGACAATGATTATAATGTGAAACGCTACAGTAGAAAATTCAGTGGTCACTATTGCATTTAGGGGACCTAACGGAAAGTTGAAAATGTCTAAAAACTAGCTTTTTCTGTATTGCATAATTGCAACATGTTTTAAGATGTAAGTCTTATATAGAGAGTAGCCTAGTAATTACTTGCTACATTTTCAGTTTTGCAATTTGGATCTAAACTTTAGCAAAGCGTGCACATTGCACAAGAATTAACTATCGCGCCTTGAGAAAGAGAGCGAGCAACCACTCGGAGCTGGCGAAGCTGATAGTAACAGCATCGACACTAAGTTAACATGTTGAGAGAGTCTAAGTTCGCGGTCAAGTTGAAGATCAAGTTCTAATTTTTGATTCTCTGTCAGAAGTAACTTCGTAGGTCTATTGACATTATTTACATTTGTAACTATTTTCTTTCTTTATGCGGTCTCGGATAGTCTACTACATGTAGGCCTATTCAAAACTATGACATTGGACTACTCTCAATAGCAAATGATAATCAGCTGCTTGTGAGCTCTATAGGTCAATAGCATCAATCAATGAAAATTTATATAGCGCCCTTCAAGGTCCCTACTCAATACTCGTACATACCGGGGTCACACGTGCAGACGCTATTATTGCACACTCCTTTCTGACTGCACTGCAGATCGCACAACATCGTGTTCAATGTCTCTTCTCGCGCCTGAGCCTCAGCGTCGCTGCTGTTCTGTGTTTGAACTGCTTCAACTTTAACTCTGAACTGACACAGCTGTTCCAGCTGCGACGCCATAGAATCTTCCGCAAATCTGAGCACGTCTGAGATCTGAAAACAGTTTAGCAAAATGTCAAAGTTGGCTTATTAGGCCTAATTAATAATTATTTAGCTTGGTCCAGACTCCAGAGAGCGTGGCATGTAAATGCGAGCTTCTTTGTGCCAAATGCGGATCAATAATCTGTTGTGAAATTTTATTATTTGCAAACTCGCAATTAAAGTTAATTAAACTGAAACATGGTTATAATTTTAAAGTAGGCTACTCTTGACATTAACTTTAAAATAGCAGCTCGTAGATTTTCAGCCACCAAAATGACTTCGACGGTATGATCTGATTGATTGATTGATTGATCTGTGAGAATCTTTCTCAGTATAGTAGGCTGTGGCAGTTTATTTAGGTCAAAATGTCTTAAAGCGGACAATGTATATGTATAAAATGTGCATTAATACAAGCAAAGTAAAAATGATTAAAAAAATACAATGAACACAACGAGCTTTGTAAGACTATCTATTAGTACCGGTAGGCCTATAGGCTATAATTGTGGACTATAGGCCTATAATTATAGTTTTATTTAAACGAAACATAGGCCCAAATTGTTTTGCTTATACACAATCGACCATAAGGAAATGATACCTGGTAGGCCTAAGTGTCAAATAGCTTATTCAAATCATTGTCTAACACTAACTGCATAATCTTAAATAATATAAAAAATGATAGAATAGCTGCCTACATTATTAGGTATAGATCTATGCTCCCTATCAAATTTGTTACACTCCTGGATGACTTCAAACAGTCTATCCCGGCTTAACGCCTCTAACATCAAATTCATTCAGGTTTGACGACCCATCAACAGCTTATGCAGTTAGATTTTGTTTGCCACTCGGGAAATATTCTCCAAATACACCTTTTTCTCGACTGTGCGTTATCTGGGTGTTACCCTGAATATGCTGTTGTGATTCATACCTGAATGTCTAAAACACATGTCCTGATGATTTCCGATACATTAGCCGCCACTTCCGCTGTGCAGTAGGTAAAGGCATGCGATCGTCTGACAGCAGCATTGCACTGATCTGTTGCGGCTGTCTCCGTTATTCCATTTGTCGTTGGCCAAACAAGATTCACAGCTTTCTTTCCAAAGTTACGATCTATGGTGATGTTACTTTTAAACAGATCAATATCAAAGAACGTTTCACCACTTGGCTGGACGGCCTCTCGCTTTCTTCTTTTAGCCGAAGTGTCGCAAGTATATTGCGTTAGCAGGAGATTTGATTGATCCGGAGAATAGCAAGGAACATTTCTAGAGCCACCGTTGCGGCAATCACAGGATGGAAGAAGGGTCCGTGAACTGCTACATTTTGGTGTATTGGTTGACGAGAACCGGAACATGCTATCCGCATTAGGTACCCTATATCTTCAATAGAAACAGATGACTTTACGTAAGTTCTTATAAGGCAAAGTTACAAGTCTATATAATTTGAGCTCTATATTGAATCAAACCCTATAGGTCTACTTAAGACTATATTCGGCCGTAATATTGCTGGTCAAATTCTTGATGACGACCTCCGAAGCTGCCGTATTTCGAACCATTGACTCGCCTGATTGTAGCAATAGGCCTATATATATATTATATATATATCGTTAGATCGAGTGTTATCTTTGTGCACATAGCTTAGTGCTTAATCAAAGAAGTAGACAAAATATGTAACGTTTTGGAAACTCCAAATAAGCATAGCCGACTAATCAGCACAAAACTGCGCCTCACGTTGCTACATTTTTGTTTGTTTCCAATTTGAACAGGTTTCGATTATTAGATCTATTACCATTTGCTTACTTCAAGTTGGCGCATTTGGGTATATATATATATATATATATATATATATATATATATTATGATCTGAAAACGAATACTCTGTTTCAGACACCCTGAGTCGCGTGTGCAGACTTACCTGTTATCGCCATCACAGTCAGAGCTGCATGGAGCTTGAGACCCAGCGTATGAGCACAAACCGTCGTAGTTCTCATTGCCCAAACCGTTTACATAAATATTGAAATATCGACTTCCCCAAGTGTAAACTTGAATCTCAACGCCAGAAAGTAATTTGATCTGTAGAACGCACAATGAAAATTTTAAATTTAAAAAATATTTAACTTGCAGGCAAGAACAACAATGACTATAGCAGCTTCTCTCAACTGGTAGTTAATTCCGCTACAGAGGCTGCAAATCAGAAGCTCCTTGGGCGGTCCTGAGCCCGGGTAAAGGAGGAAGGCTTGTCAGATGGGTGTCGATACTCTGGCAGTAAAAACAACGACGATTGAAATTCGATGCCAAGCATACTCGAGTGGAGAGACACAATGATTGTTTTCAATAATAATTCATGAAGCTGATCGACGTTGAATTACAGTCTTTGCGCTAGCGGCTATGCTATGGATCCTTTATCAAATTGGCTGTGACTAGCGGACCGCCAAGCGGCCGTCGAATCTCAAATACTAGCGGACCGCCAGTCACGTGTAACCTGTCACATGACTGGCGGCCGTCCAATACGGAATACTAGCAAGCCGCCAGGCTTTCTATTTACACCAATCCACAAGAGTTTCTAATGGCTAAACAAACCCTAAAACTAACCCTAACCGACCCTCACGACGCCTAACCTGAACCTAACCAACACTCACGGAAAAAATTGGTTGCTTACTCTGTTTCTAGTAATTTTCTAAGTCATTAAAACAAGAAAACTTTGTCCGACATAAAACCAACTATCGGTAACTGCCGCCATTGTAACAATATTCAAGAATCAAGACTCGTCATGTGACAGGTTACACGTGACTGGCGGTCCGCTAGTATTTGAGATTCGACGGCCGCTTGGCGGTCCGCTAGTCACTTCGTATCAAATTATTTCAAGAGGTAATCAAAGTGGACAAATTATGTCTCAAGATCGTTGGAGTAATATTTGTAGCCAATCCTATCATTCACGTCAAGTCTAGAATTTGGATTTGAAAATAATTATGGTTGCATTTGCCATCACTGGTTTGGCGTTGTCTCCTTGTCTGTGCCCCGACTTATCTGTGTGAACTCTGCTGTCCAATATCTGTTGTCCTTTCTCGCAGAGCCCTTCGCTCTGCCTCTAGCGATAAGCTTTTGGTCCCGCGTGTTGAAACATCAACTTGTCAGCGTCGTGCTTTCTCAGTTGTAGGTCCTTCTGTCTGGAATAGTTTCCCGTTGCAGATGCGCCTGCTGCCTAGGGTTGACTCGTCAGTGTTCTACAAGCTCCTTAAGACTTTTTTTTTTCACCGTGGTTGGACTGGGAGCGCTTCTGAGTGGATTTTTTGAAGAGGTGCTATATAAATTCTTGAAATGAATGAATGAATGAATGAATGAATCCACTGATGCTTTTGATGGTGTTCTCCAGGTTTTAAAACCGCTAATGTAATCAGATGCAAGAAATTGGTGGCTAGGCGATATTATTGTATGTTATGCTTCAAATATATTATTTTAAATGTCGTTACTAATATGACATATGAAAAATAGGTCTATTAATATAGTTATTACCGTCCAAGACGACCAAGAATTACTGATGATGGTTCCTGCTGGATTGGACAGGTCTTTAAGGTAACGTATTAGTTGCGGACTTTGAGAATCGCAGTTGTTTATGCCAACAATGTTGTTGCCTTCTCGTGCCATGACTCCACAGGTGCAGGAAATCTCATTGTAAAGTGTACAAGGAACGGTTCGAACTTGAATCTAAAAATTAATGATTAATAGAAGAGCAAACGAAGGAAACAGTTTGCGCTGATAGGCCTAGGACCTAGGCTATAGACAATGAACCAATGTCTGCAACCATCTAGTTGACATGGGCAGCAGAAAATGGTTGTAGGCTGCTCAATTGTGAGCCTCTGAAAACACAGAAGCTCCAGGTCTACATGTATAATTATTCTATGACATCGCAGACCATGCAGCGTATCCCTATTGTAATGTGAGTTCATTATGTTTCTGCTGTCCCGGTAGTTGATCGTCAGGCTCTTTTCAAGACGAACAACCATCTCTGAATTAAGGAACAATCGGCAGCCTAGCATATAGGTCTATGTTTTCAGTTTAACGACGATGTGTGGTAATAAAGATAATTTTTATTGGCTTCACCCTTCTCGTTCATCCAGGCTTGGTACTGGCATAGTCAGAGTACAAAAAGTGGCGGAATTACACACTAATACACAGCCTATAGCAACTCTCACTTAGCCCCTACACAGTCTCAGTGCATCCAAATTTAAAGCAGTTTTCTTAGACAGCAATCAGTCACTAGGTTTTATTTGCTTTCATAGTAAGTAGGCTACATAATAATTATTCTACCAATTATTATGTATCGTACCTCGAGTTGTCTCGTTGGGACTCTGGCTATGTAAAAATCGCCCACTAAGTAGACGTCGTAGCTGAGAAAACAATCACAATGTACCTTAATTAGTCAATTAGGGTATGAGTTCCTATAAAAAAGAAGAGACTTTAGTTTAGAACGGACAGCCCGATGAGTGGTTTATAGCTAAACCTGCATGTGAGGAAGGTGGTGATATTGGGTGACCAGCAAGGATGGAGGAGGAACGAAAAGAGCGGTATACAGGAGGCAGATTATTCGAGAGGCCACAACTTGCCGCACCATATTGGTAACAATAGCGAAATTTTCGTGGCTTATTGTTAGTTGCGTAATTATTTTTTCACATTTGCTGAACAAGCATAGGCCTAATCCAAAACAAAAACAATCAAGAAATATCCTTAGAGTAACAAAAAAAAACTGTGGACACGTACAATATCTTTGGACAGGTACAAAATATCTGTGGACAGGTTAAAAAAATCTGTGGACAGGTTAAAAAAAATCTGTGGACAGGTAGGCCTGAAAAATATCAGTAGAGTAATAAAGTGGCGGATAACATCAGAAGAAACAAATAAAGCATAGAATTGTCCGGCTGTGAAATTATTTTCATCAACAGACACATCTGTAACCCTGTCAAAGGGGTACAGGATGGGTAACTGTTTGCAAGCAGGCGTCCATGCAAAGTTTGGACAACGCCAACCATCTGTGTCTGACTCATTGTCTTGATTTATGTCTTGTCGCGCATGCGATCCATCGTCGATGTCATCTTCGCAATCGTTTCCTGCATCCTGAATTGCTCGTGTTTCGTCATCGGATTTATTACTATAAAAATCTCTGTTATATTCTAACTCTACTTCATCTGAATTACTGTCTAAAATTCTTTGTAAAACTTCTTCGCTTGTAGGGCCTACACTAAGTCTTGTGTATGTTGCTCTTCGTCATGGTTGCTTCGGCGTTTATCAGACCGGAAGTAGCCTATGAAAAAACATTTCCGCCCAAATATAGCCCTTGACATCCTCTGCTAATATAATATGCGCCATACCGTATGAAATACACACGCCAGCCCTATGCCAGAGTCATTACGTTAATGCCGGATTTATCCGGTGGTAAGGCGTGAGAATTTTCGCAGGGCGCCGGATATATCCGGCATGGAGGCGGTTAAGCGGTCAACATAATATGGCTCGAATGGAGACATGAGATAAGTACTGAGTAGTGACCAGAGGTCGCGAAAGAGTGAGACAGGTGGATGATCCGGTAGACCGGATAGGCTTAACAATGAAGAGTTCACGAAGACAATCTTGACTCATGAGAGTAGGCTAATTGTAATCAGCTATAGGTTAGGGATATGACTTAAAATGAATTCGCTTTTGGAATTTTAATCAATGGATTGATTTCAAGATTGGGTGATGTGATGGTGTTCGGGGTTCTGGTGACGACAGTACTATAGACCCTATAATAATTGTGTTGCAATGGTGTCGCTACCACCGGTAGTCCGATCTTGTTCAACTGTGTCCACGGAGAGACCTAACGAGACCCAGTAGGTCTACCTCTATCAATTATTCAATTCGGTCGGTTCGGGGATTTGGAATTTACATTCTTTCCATAGTTATAGCTTACAAACGTGGTCAAATGTTTATATAATTATTTTTATGCTATTTTAATACTTAAGATTACCGTAACTTTATTTGGTTCTATAATTTCACGTCTCACACAACCAGACATATTTTTATATAGGCAATCGTTTATAACCTATGTCCCATCGTTACGATTTGCCTATAGGATTACGTCTACATTTGGTAAAAACTTAAATAGACTATTGTGCCTGCGTATACATACCTGCGACTAGCAAAGGTGTATACGTGAGGATCACCCCTAAAGGAACAGGATTTCTGCGGCACTGCATCAATTATGGTCACCTATTAAAACATACACTGATGCAGTATGAATACTGAGAATTATTTTATATATGTGTATTTATAAATTAAGGCCATGCATTTTAGTACTTGCTAATAGTGTAGTGCAACCAGATAGAGCGTAGCTTTGTATTCAGTAGTCTGTTATTTGCATGCATGAAGTTTTCCCCTTAAAATGTAGGCTACTTGCCATACATACTACATAGCCTATGATTAATTGATTATTAGTTGAAATTAATTATATAAAATAAATTTAGCAAGATCGGTGCTATAGGCCTATATAGACTCACACAAAAAACATTGTTACGCCCTGTTTAAAAAAATCTAATTTCGACACCTGAATTTTTTTAAACTTTAAATGTTGTCAGAACCTGACATTGACATTTCCAAACTATATGCATTGTATGGCTGCTAATAATTCTACTCACGCTAACGGCTGAACTTTTGTATCCTCGAAATATTGAGCCATCTGTTTGAGAAGTGCTCTCTGCCTGGTAGTACAGCGGCCAACTGTATGGTTGTGTGACTGTTCCAGGCGTTGGAATAGGTGACAGCGTAATCGCGGAAGAATTTGGTTTATCATACGATAGTTCAAATGTGCAGCTGGAAAGAAACAGTTTGTCGGAGAATATGCGCAACTGGTAGCTTGGATTGCATCGAGTTCCGGCGGGGATGTTAAAGCACCACGGAGTAGTAACCGGAAATGTCGCCTGAACCTGAATGGTTACCCTCTGCGCTTCGGATACGGATAGCGCAGATATTACGGCCCCGTTGCTGTTCTGTAAATACAATGTAAAACATCAATATTTGATTTGAAATCTATAATTAAATTATGGTTTAGCCGATAACATTATTTGTGCAAGAATTTGGTCAAAACATTTTGATATATTTAGGATATAGCCTATATTTTCTTTTCATAACACGTAGACATAGTCTAATTCTTCTAAGCAATGCATAGAAAGCATCACACATATCAAACTCCAGTCAGAGCAGATATTGGTCCAAAAGGCATGGACTAAGAAAGCATAGCATTTACGCACAGCAGAGCAATTCTCCAGTGAAATCGCAATCGTTATCTCCATATTATTTTCTAAAGCGCCACTCGAAAGCCAAGCGCGGGGCACCAGCTCATTCACGAGCGCTGCGTTGAGTTGAAAGGGCTATCCGTATGAGTTGTCCAAATGAGGTCCGAATATGGTTTGATGTCCGAGTCGGTGCAATGTAGGCCTAGGTGACTTGAAGTTGAGAGGAGTTGGCTTAACAACCACACAGTGAAATAATTATAGACTACCGGTAGCCTACTCCAATCTGAGATGGTCGTAAATAATTATAATATTATTCAAGCTTATAGTCTATTCAAGTTGTTCAAGTGCCTTCTCAGACTATTTACTTTCACGTAGGCTACGTAAATTTAGAGCTCCGTGAATCTCATTTAGAATTTGTGTAAGTCTACTAAAATATGAGCAAATAAACTTCGAATAAACTACACAGAACTTCGACACTAGCGTGATTTATTCGACACTAGCATTTCGTGTTACATATTGTGTCTCAAAATCATGTTGTTGAATTCACATTGCGCTGTAAAGTTTGAAAATTAGCAACATTCTCTGCTCGCTTTGATCCATGTCAATAAATATACACTAACAATAATCGATGTTGGTCACTTACCAGCGTTTGTAGGCCGTAGTAAATCTGGTTGCTAACTCGCGCAATGGCTCTGGTTGGATATGGCGATTGCCAGTAAGTAGAAACTTTACATTGTAGCTAAACACAGAAACACAGAATTGAGCTCACATGTCTGCAGCTAGCCTACTCCAATTTAATATGGTTCGCGAAAATCAAACCTTTATTATTAGCCTGTATAAATTTGTAATGCGTTCAAGGTCATACCGAAATGTAAATCTCAGGTTCTGCAAGATTCCAAAATGATAAATTATTAATCATTTTAATAGTTTAATGGAATCTATTTCAATCAACTATTTTAGATTGTATGCATTTTGTAATTTATCATTTCAATAGGTCCTTGTTCAGTCATGCTGAGGAAAACAATCAGATAGCCCTATTTCGCTAAATGTTACGCAAACTATATATTTGAAAAAAATAATAGAGCAGATGTCAAATAGGGCCTACACAATAGGCATAAGTAGATTTCTCAAGGGGAAACAGTAAAATTAATATGGCTTATATACATGTTTCAAGAAATCAAGCAAATATCTAAGAAATAAAATTGCAATGATTGATCGTTAATCAAAACCAAAATAACATTACTAAGTAGCTCTAATGGTGAAAGAACTAACATTAGTATCCAGATGTCCCGCCAGGTAGGATTCGTCCATGATTGCAACGTATTCAACTGCAGATGTCGAAGCCATCGTAAACTTAGCAATGGCCTGTCCTCCTGCTTCGAATATAACATCAAACCTCGCTCCATCATCACCCGGTGTTAGTTTCGTGTATCTGAAAGTGCACTTGACGCTGAACTTCCTCGCAGTGAAGCCGTTTCCATTGATGTCAGTCACGGGTTTTGTATCCGATACGTAGGGATTGCCCAAAACAGGATTTTCGGTTATAGGCGGCGTCGCCGGAGCTAAATAAAAATAACCACCACCACAGTTTATTTAAGCTTAGGCCTACTACTTAAACTGACAATAAGTAGGCATAACAAAACAACTTTTTACACAAACGGATAAAGTAAATAAAAAAATGAAAAAGACCCTTAAGGGGCACTGATACCCCAAGTGCAAGTCGAAAGAAACAGCAACAGGTCATGCAAACTATGCAAATAAGAGACAAAAATAGATCTTAACTGGTTGACTACATCCTATAGGAACATGTCTTAAAGCCCAAGGTTGGCGTAGGCGTGGCTTAAGCAATGACCGTCTGCTTCAAGTTTGACTGACAGATTCCGATATCATTGCACTAATGATCCCAGGGATGACCGTACGGTTGGCATGTCTCAAGGGAGGGGGAGGAAAGAATCTAGGTCGACTGTACACCAACTTATATGTATACATGTTTGATTTAGACTAATACAGCTGACCATCGAGCCCTTCCAATGCTTAGATACTCTCCTGGTGGGGGAGGTAGAATTGTTTGTTCGTCCAAGCATACTCCTCAACTAGACCAAGATCCATACACACCTTGCAGGCTTGCAGATATAGACAGTTTCTCAATTGTTGGGCCTTGTTGTTGTATTATATCACTTTACACTGGCTGGCTCTCAGTTTGTCAATTCAGATTTCAACTGTATTATAGCTATATATGGTGCCCAGACTTATAAACAAAGGTACACTTACACTTGGAGGTCACGATGTATTGAAAGAACCTTGTTTGTAGGCAGTGTAAGAATTGTGGAAAAATAACTGGGGGGATGGACCATTATCCACTTGGAATTTGGGTGTGAAAAACAGACTTTACTATGGGTTCTAAGAAAGACTGGGGTTGAACCCCCCAACCCCTCGCAATTCTCACCCTGATATAGGCTGGTGAACCAAGATCAGTCCACACACACCTTGCCAGTAAACTGTCCAGTCATCTGTCCAGTCTCACTGTCAGGGCCGGCCTTAGCTATAGGCAAAGTAGGCAGTTGCCTAGGGCGCCGCAGCCTTTGAGGGGCGCCGCGGCACCGGCGAATTTATTTTTTACACTATGTTCTTTTAAACTCAATACTTTCGGCAATGGAAAGAATTTTAAATAATTATTGATTCATTGCACCTGTTCAGGCTGGCCTAATTCAATTTCATGGACTGCATAAGTTTTATATCGACAAATAAAATTCGATTTTTGACGACATTCCGAACTCTTTGCTTTAGAAGACAAAAGTAGTTAGGGGGATGTTTTGGGTGTTTGAACGCCCCCGAAATGAAATAAGCTTAATGTAAAAATGAAATAATTATGCATTTGCTAGCACATGACGGTGTGTAATGCAATTTTGAGCAGAAAATAGTCGAAAATCGCGGAAAATGGTGTTTTTGGACTTCAGAAAAGTCGTCAGAAAATTTCGCCCAAAAAATCGACCGCAGCATGTAGCCTACGCACCTCAAAATTCACGGTCAATAAAACATCCCCCGAAATAAAATCCTGACGCCTTGTGAGAGTATACCAGCTCTGGGTAATTCATCTTTAGATTCTGACGTGGGCTGAACAATTGAGTGGGAATCTAAGGGCGCCAAATGCAGGCCTATGCCTGGGGCGCCAAATGCATGCCTTGCCTAGGGCGCCATTTGGGCTAGGGCCGGCCCTGCTCACTGTATAGCCTGGTAACCTGACCTGGTCTTATGCAGATTAGCTATAGTGGTGGCACAGAAAACATCGTGCAGCTGTGGGCCGGTAAGTCTCGGCACCAGCTAGAGCTTTATACGGGAGTTGAGAAGGGAAGGAGTCTAAAGTTATGTAATACCACCTTGCCTTGATATTGCTGGCCCTTGGCAGAACTCGAAGGCCCAACAATTGAGAAGCCCCACGCTGTCTAGCTGAGGAGCAGGCTCGGAGGAACAAAACAATTCCCCCACCCCTGCCAGCAGAATATTTCAGGGCTCGATGGTCAGCTGTATTAGGGGGTATACAAGTTTACCTGTCCTAGGGCTTATGTGTCAGCCAGATTTCGAACCCATGGTCATTGGCCCACAGATCTCCGTAGCCACGCCTATAAATTAACATTCTTCGGAGAGAAGAAACTTGGCCTTTAAGGTGATGTCATGTGTTCTCCGATCATTCATTTAAAAAAGTAGAGGTCTACATAAATAAATAAATTAATGTGATGCAATGCGCAATGCTTTATGTCAAAATTGTGGATAGGCCTATACCATTATCATCTGCATCGTTCAGATCGTTCTCGAACGCTATTATTGAGAAATGGAGTCAAAATTGGTGTTTGAGCACGACAGCCATTTGCAAATTGCAATCATAGAAAACACCCGGTAATCCAATTACAAGTTAATAACTGAATTTCCCGTATTCCAGAGTTAACATGAATGTTTAACTACATGTAATGTTTAAGAAAAGACAGATTATAATTTATATCTGGCATTCCACATTAATTTTAGCCTATAGGCTACAGCTACAGTGTGGCAATAATAGGCTAAAAGCAATCCATTCCTTTGTGCTCTATCTTTTCTATCGATTGCTGTTTTTTTTCTATTGCAGTGGCAATGTGATGCCGTGGGTATTAAGATAATGGTTCAGGGTAGAAGTATTGCGATTGTATCAAACTAAACCATATTATTATCAGATGTAAGCTTATAGGCCTACGAATTTTGTATAGAAGTCTGCTTACTTGTACAGTTGGCCTTTATATCGTTCCATGCTGTGCCTGCAGGGCAGACGATACCACTTCCTCCACAGTACGCCATGTCGCAATATGGCGGAGTCTTCAACTGGTAAACGTAGTAATCGCCTAATGCGAGGTTGTTGCAAAACTTCACGCGAATCTGGTCTCTCCAAGCACAACAGGATCCGGTGAACGTTTGCTGAGCGCAGACGGGTACAGTCACTGGACCAGGAGATTCCGCTAATAAACAGGAATACACAAACGTATCATCTTGATTTCATTATGGTATATATTGCAGGTTAAGAAATTACTTTCTTATATGTTCATTTATACACAGTTATTAATTGACAGAGTAAGTGTATTGAGCCTTCATGGCTTTTTCGCAGATTCAATTCTACGTCCATACAGAGTCACCACCCCACGTCTCGCTCTTCGACCTAATAGTCGTTCTGGAGTTCAAAGTCCGAGTTCTAGTTAGCTTTAGGTATAGGCGAAGCATTCACGCCGTTGCATTGAGAACCACAAAATTATAGCCCCTCCCCCCATGTAAAACTGCGTCTCGTGTGTCTTCGTTTCGATAATTTTTTCAACTTTTAAAGTTAGGTCTATGTATGCCATTGTATGGCCTTATAAGAGCTGAAACATTGCTTTTTCATTAGTGGAGTGCAATGTATATTTTCTAGAGTCATTGAGGCCATGATGACATGTGAACTTTGAAGTCGCCTACACTAGTAACTAATGTAGACACCCGAAAGAACAACTAATCATAAGTTCTCATTTTGGGTGTCATTACTTTTGCTAAAAAGCTAGAATATTAGAAAATATAATCGTCATAAAATACCCAAATGTTTCTCAAGAGTCAAGACCAAATGTCTGCGGAATAATCTGCTCAAGATCAAACTTCAATCATAATCTATCGACATGACTGCAAACTTCTCCAACGAACCACTATTTTCAGTATTTTGACTACTATGTCAGTCATTGATTAGCGTCATGCTAACTTCTATAGCAGCGCTATAAAGTCAAACAATGAAATAAATTATTTTTTTTCATCAGCGTATATGCTACCTGTTGGATGTGCGCCATTCATCCAAATGGGAACGTAGGTGCCACAGCGCCAGACCGGAACGCAGGACTCAGGCATTCGATTCCCAGTTGTCTCTCCGTCAAGTGTGTACCAAACACCTGAAATCGAAAAGTAGAGCAAGACAACCTTTAAATAATTAATCAAGGTCTCCTGTAGATCTGGAAAATGTCAAAGCATGGACAAAATGGTGAGATAATATGCTAGGCTTTGTTTAATCAGACGCAAGAGCTCCATCAACCGCAAACGATGAAAGTGGTCATGGGAGTCATTGACGTGCATCTTGATATGTAGGACCTACCGTGATGCACTTTTAGGTCAGAGGAAGAAGACTATGAGGCTATGAGATATTTATTCAATTATAGAGTCGTTAGCGCATTGCAACTTCTGTATAGCCTATGTGTTGCATTTACTGCATATCTTGCGTTATCCATTATGAATGACGTTTGGTCAACAGTGAAGCTATTAGCTATAGATTTCGTGCAAGTTGAAAAATACGCAAAGCGCAGCACAAAGCCTGGGTGCTCACTGCTCAGCCTTTGGTAAATTCAGAGTTGTATTTCATAAAGTTGACTACAGACCTTGAAATAGAAGTAGCGCGTGAATGACTCTCCTGTCATTCCCACAAAAGATAAAATTTAATATGTTGCTCTGAATTCTTTGGTCTAGTAAACGTAGGCCGAACTCATCATCGGAGTTCCAACATCGTAAAAAAAACATTTGCGTAGAATATAATATAATAGGTTATGTTCACACAACCATTGGCCAATACGTCTACAGAATATTACCGATGACTGGCTAGCAGTTTGTTATGCAAGATATCAAGCTCGCCCTTAAACCATTCAATGTTCACTGACGGTGTATTTTCAAAGGTATTTTAAAGTCGTTCTGAGTGTGAACTTTGTACAGCTCTCAAACGAATTTGATCGCTAACACGAAGAACAAGAATATATTATATGGACTATTATGAGCCTATAATGTAGACCATAAGAAAGTGATTATTGAGTAGCAGGCTATAAAAAGCATCTAAGGTCTATGTGAGACTGAATACATACTGGTCACACATAGACTCATAGCACACTTAGTTTTGCCTGCTTTTAGCATCGATGGATGGGTGAATTATTAACTGGACGAATCCGTGTTCAAAGTGAGCAGGCCAATGGGTATGCATTCTATAGTAAGACGATGGCTGCTCTCTTCTCCTAGTTGAGGATTGGCTTAAAATTTAAAAACCTGGTGAACCTGCAGAATTTGCGTACAAATCATACTTGTAGGCTACCTATTAGGCCTATTATATGATGTAGAGCTGAGAAATTATTTCACAAGAGACTTGGCAGACTGTGACATGCATTGTAGTGAATTGTTCCTTGTTGTTCACGACGCCCTTAACCTATAGTGTTCTCAGCACCATAGAAATTGTGGCTGCGAATGAAAGAATGCAGCATGGTCGTTTTGCGAACGAGCATGCACGACGTGGATATGCGTGAATGCACCTATAGGCCGCCCTAGGTAGCAGAATTCTCGAGCCTACAAAGATCGTATATTAGTAGAAGAATTTTAGCTGAAGAAATCCATTGACTCAACAAATTATCGCTACGTAGAGACTTGGCAGAGTTGCTAAATAACCCCACTGACAAAAATTCCAAAAGTCCCCATAAATCCGAGCTGTGCTCGAGTCGCCATCTTGGAAAATGGCGACCTAAATCTGGGTTTGTGTCACTAACTCAAGAACCGTCGCAGCTACTAAGAAATATAAAATGGCAAACTGATCCTCATTTAAAGACAATCATGTTTGATGTATAACATTTGTTTCTAGGATTAAAAATAAAAATGTTACATATGATAAAGTAGTCATCATTATGTGTATCAATGCGGCATGCAAAGTTCTATGGCGGGAAGAACATTGTGGGAATACCGGTACTGTGCTGCGAATGATGATTTAGGCAAATTAGGCTCAACCTAAAACTAACCCTAACAATTTTAGTTTTTATCCTAGAAACAAATATTGTTTAGCAAATTTCTTTGTATTTTAATGAGGATCATTTTGTTGTTTTATATTTCTTTGTAGCTGTGACGGTTCTCGAGTTATTGGCACAAAACCAATTTTAGGCCGCCTTTTTACAAGATGGGGGGCTCGAGCACAGCTCGGATTTATGGGGACTTTTGGCATTTCAGTCAGTGGGGAGTACTTAACAACTCTACCAAGTCTCTGCGTAATGCTAATTTGTTGAGTCGATTTTCCTAAAAATTCTTCCACTACATAGCTTAGGCAGAATATTAGCACATAGGAGAAATTTAATTATGAGATCATTTGAGAACAATAATTATCTGAATAGAATCCGGGTGTTTCCAAAATTTTGCAGGACTCAGGCACATAGACATTAGACACGTGCGATATAATTAGGGCTATAATTATAAGACCTGTTTAATTAAGTGCAGGCTATGCTATAGCCTACTCTTGAAATGATTCAGTCTAGCATTGGTGAAGTAGGACAGCAAACGCAATAGAATTAATGCCCTATAGAGTACTCAGTACGGATTAGTTCAAGCATGACGTGCAAACTTGCTGAACTTACTTATCAGGATTGAAGTTAAACTAGAATTTCGTTAATGCGTAAGGCGCCAACTCACCACTCTTGGGAAAATAATGTTCAATTGTTAATTTAAGCAGTCAGTTAGTTGTTTATTGAGCGAAGAAGAAAGAAATTGATGAATAGCCTATATACTAGTATATAGCGCTGTTCTTTAGAACTTACGGTAACTTAATTCTCCAGTATTTAAATCTATACGCCCTATTATGTTTTTACCGTTATCGCTAATAGTCATATTGACGTTTGTTATTTGATTGCATGCGTCTGAACATTCATAAAGTGCAAGGCATGGATATATAACCGGAAAGTTGCAGGTTCGAATCCACCTCAATCTGCCGCGTAGGCACCCCGAGCAAGTCCTTAACTCGCAATTGCCGATGCGCATCGGCGTGAAACTCGGATCCAGCGTCGGCGCTGTAGTCGACAGCGCCTCTGAGCAAAATCTTGCAGGGCGCATTATCAAGTTCTCATAGGCCTACATAAATGCATACATACATACATATATACATACAAACTTGAAATATACACAGGCTACATACACATGCGAATTAATGCAGCCTATATTTGAGCATGGAACAATATTTACCTTGCTCTATATAGTTGTCGCACAATCGCCCATCGCAGGTTCCAGGATCGTTAAGGATACTTCGTTTGCCAGCAGACCCTAGAACGCGAGGATTGGCGCATGCGGACGCATCACTGCTCTGACCGACAGAACTCTGACCGACGGCGATTAGACCAAAGCTCAGCATTGCAACTGCAGCAAAAAGAATTTACTAGAATTATGTAGATGACCTTGTGAAGCAGTTGCTTGTTCTAAAAACTACATGAAATTTAAGTAAGGTGAGCTGAGCACAATGCAGCAGGTCTTTCACCACACAGATCGCGATTTAAAGATGCATGCCAAAAAGTGCTTTAACTTATTTAATATTATTTTGTGCCATACGAATTATAAAGCAAGATAAATAATTAAATATCCTGGCATGACAGAGCGGTACAATGTATGGAGTTTGCTTTCCAGTTTAGGCCTATGTCCGTGCCAACTGCCAAATCATGCTGCTTGAAAACACGGATTAAAATACTGCGCAAACGAGCTGATCAGGTCTGATAGCAACATCATTCGACAAACACGAAGTGGCAACGTCTCTATAGATCGTATACGTAACACCAGCAGACAGACCATGCACGATGTCTAATTAAGTGTCTAAGGAATGGAATTGTGCATTTCGGAAAGTTAAAATTCACCGCTCACTATTACCCTTTATTGTGGATCATGTAGAACGTTATCTAGTATGTCTATACCTAAATAGGCCTAAGAGGAGTAGTTCCTTCCAATTGTGTTAGGAAGAACCAAATAATTGGTATACTGAATAACGTATAGGCCTACAATGCTCTTGATTGACAAAACAAACAATATTCTGATTGTGTGGCTGTAGGCTACCACAAGCAAAGAAGCACTTAAACAACCAAACTTCAAAAAGTATTTTCAATTCAACAGACTAATTTTCTAATCGTGCTTTCAAAGTAAATAATTAGTTATGCTAGGCCTACGTCAGCATGGCATTTTAAAATTAAACTCACCTGAAGCAAATAAAATGCTGAAACCTTGAAACATCTTTTATCTTTTATCTTTAACTGCCGTACTTAGTACTTGCTCGCAAGGAACGATGAACGTTACTCTGTATAGCTGACACGGCTCTATACTGTTCCAGACCGCGCCGAAAATTGGGCGTCAACAGCGCGATTCGTGGTAATTATTCTAACAGTGACAAGGAAGTTTCGAACACAAAATAAACTTGCTTGGCAGTTTACTGGTTATAGCACGCAATTTCCTCCTACACTATTTTTAGCTGAAGGTATTGTATTAGAGGTTTTAGGCTGCCTCGTCCTTTATGCTCATGTGTGCGTGCATTGAAGGTTGACTAGTCCTTTGCTACCTGCGACTCAGGTAGGCTCCAAAAATATACTTCCTTCTCTACTTCCTCTACGTTTGCTGTTTGTCATGTCATGTGTGTCATGTTATAACGACGTTTGACATGGGCGTTACACTGGACCAACCAGAAACCTTCTCCGTGCGAGCTAACGCATTAGTGCCTAGCGGCCTCGAAAATGGAAAAGTAGCCTACTTCAAAAATTTACATTAATTTTAAATCTGCATTAAAGATGCAATTTAATGTAGCCTATGATTAACCATAACGACAACATGCTGGTCAAGTGATTCTGACTATAATGCTCACAAAAAAGTGTTTGTTGACAGAAAGTTGTGTTTTGAGCAGTCCCATGGTTTTTAACTGAGGCATTGCGGGTTTCTCTCGTCTAGGCTACTTTAAAAGCAATAATATTATGCGCATGACTTAACAGATCTGTCTTCAGTTTCACAAAGGTCTGTATGCATTATTAAATGAATAATTGTATCTGATTAATTTCTATAAAATAAAACGCATGCATCTGATCAATAGCCTAAGTCAAAATATGCACAATTTTTTCAAATGTAAATACACTCATGCAAGGCCGTAGCTAGGGGGTGTTTTGGGTGTTTGAACACCCCCGAAATGAAATAATGCAAATATGAAATGATGCATATACCAGCACATGACGTAAGAACCACAATGTGTAGGCCTAATGCAATTTTTCGAGCAGAAAATAGTCGAAAATCACGGAGGAAAGTGTTTTTTGCCCCGCCGTTAATGTATTATGGGCCAAAAAAATCGTATAGCCTACAAGCTTGCGATGACTAAAAATGTTTATGGCTGTAACTTGTAAGAAAATTTCGGCCCTCCCCAGATCGATGTTTTTCGGCCGCAGCGTGTAGGCCTACTCGTCTCAAAATTCATGGTCCAGAACCACCGTCCCCAAATAAAATCCTGGTTACGGCCTTGCACTCGGGCATGCATATTTAACTATATTTTGTTTATAATTTGATTTTCAATTAGCCTACACTAATTACAAATTATTTGTGTTTGTTTATAACTCAGCTTTAAAAATAGTCTAATGTTGAGTGATACAGCATGTAGCCTACAATCATAGCTACACGACTGCATAATTTTTTCGGTATTGTGCAAACTCATCATTTGCATAAAGGGTTTAACATTGAGGCCTACATAAGATTTTGAAGAATCAGGCATTTGTATTATACGCCATTCGGCTGACAATTCTACTTATCCTCTGACGCATAACGCATTCAGAATGCAGTGTAGATGACTATAGCAATGGTAATTATGTGTACATTCCTCCTTTTAGGATTAACGAATTTCAATCCGTTTCAAATGTTGGAACCCCGCTATTTACATGTAGCTAGATTCCAAAGTTTGATCAGAGCGAACTATTTATGCAGCACGATCTGCATTAGTTGCTCATGCGAAGACGAATTGAATTGGATCTCTGTTCAATGAGTAACCTGTGGGCATTTTCATTACATGCGAGCTATGCAGTGTTCAGTGGCCTCCACACCTGACTGTAGATCTCCTCGTTTTGCAACTTACGATAATTTGGTCGATCCCTCGTTCCTTTAAAATATGGAAACTTGCCGCGTTCGGTATTGATAATTATATCTGACATAGAAAATCTGCTATAGGCTATTATTATAATTCCAATTATCTACCCTTTGCTGCGACCTCGGTCACTGAAGCGGTTGAAGACCTTGCCAGTGCTAAAATGTAAACAAAAATAAGTGCCTGGATGCTCTTCAAGTTGTTCTTGCCTAATAATTGTCAGAACGGAGTTCAGATGTGAAAATTAATGCCGTAGCCGTCAATTCCCACTTTAAGCCGTGGACCATAAAAATTATAATTATGACTATGCAGTCTCAAAATCTTTTCAGGTCAAACCGTCAGCTCCTCAAGTGAGTAGGCGGCAGTAGGCCTATTATGGAGAGGCGCTTTTTAAATGACTGGATAAATATATGGTATAGCGCTACAATATTCATTGTTTTTCCTTCTGCTATGTTGTGTAGGCGCTTTCTGAAGGCTACGCTCATAACCTATACCCACTACAATGTGACTACATCCCACAACGCTGTGCGCTTTGGTGTGGGTATGTTATAGGTATGTTATTGGTGTGGGTATGGTTGTCGCTTTGCATCCGGAGGGCTGCAGGTTCGAATCCACCTCAAGCCGCCTCTTAGGGACTTTGACCAAGTCCTTCACTCTCAATTGCTCATGAATGCGCCTTAGCGCGAAGCTCCGATTCAGTGTTCGCGTTGTGATCGGGAGCGCTTCTGAGTATAATCTTGATCGGACGCTGTAACAAGTGTACATGCATACATAAGTCTTACATGTATCCTAGGTGAAAATAAGTCGGCTATGTGGTTTCAAACTTGCTGATCGGACGCATCACGTAGTGGTTAATAAATGAGACTGCATTCAGGAAGTGGCTCCAACGAGTCGCCATGAAGAATTATTATGTTGCAGTAAAAAGCTGGCATTTGTCACCAACTTGTATTATCTGATATTGGGATACAATGATTTGTTCCATTAGACCAAGTTTGGACCGGGAACGTTCCTTGTTAGGCAGTTTGGAAGCGACGTCGTAAATTATGTAACTTTCTAATAATAATAATAATAATAATAATAATAATAATAGGCCTATAAACGAGCCTATAAATAATAAGCAATAATAGTGATAAGGCTGTGGTCTGGGGCATGATGACGCACAGACACTGGGCTACGACCTTGTGTGGGTGTTTTCTGCTCAACACGAATGTCTTTGTAGTCCATTGGTTACAGCAGATGGCTTACAAAGCAACCCTGTATATACCTGAGACGTGCACGGTCGGGTAGCCATGCACGATCTACTCATAGCTGACATCGTTTGATGTGTCCTTTATAACTGAAAGGGTCCCGGTTACAAAAGAGCCAAGGGCGGCATCTTATCATCAGACGGGAAAAGCCCAGATTCTTACCTCATCAGAGGGCGAGAAATGTCTGGCCTTGGATGCTACTGTCATTGAAACCTTGGCACAGTCGTAATGTAATGTAATGTAAATCTTCGAGAATTTCTCAGCGCCCACAAAAGCCACGTCACAGAAACCAGCTCATTTACCGGCGCTATATCAAATCAAGTCCGCAATAGCCAGAGCTGCCTTTTTTCGTTCCGGTGCCAGATCAAAATCCGGGGAGGTCAAACTGAGGAGACAGCGGGGTGCTACGGTGATTGTCGGTCCAGGGCTTTTTAACGTGCTGTTGTACACAAAATGTGCAGCTCTAAATGTTTTTGTGCAGTTGTAGAAGCACTTCTGTACAGTTAAGACTAGCAAAAATTGTCGTTGTCCTTCGATTGGATGTAATTTACCATGGACGATGAGAAAGGAAAAAATGGGTTGTGCAGTTCTAAAAATTCCTTTAAAACAGCCCTGTGTCGGTCGCATTGTACCTGATCAGGTGAAACAGAGGAGCATAGAGAAAGTTGTGATATAAGTGCACCGGAATTCTGCTCGCTTACTGCTTTGTACTCTTTGGATTTGGCCTTCGAAAACTCTTGGCTCAATCAATGACGAGTGTCGGACTTTCGTCAACAACCTTGTCCACTTCCGTACACAAATATATAATTACAGACAACAGAGAACTACCTATCAGCGCATTACCTTTACCATCCAACGTTTTGATACAGTCGCTTATCATATAGGCTAGCACTTATAACAATCAGCACGACTTCAACGATAACAGTGAACATTGCCACTCCAATTTTTGAAGTCCTGAAAAATTACAGATAAAATAATAGTAATAGTAATACATCTATCCATTATTTGACGCTTTTTGCGGACCATTATTTTCTTCACACCTTCAGTAAATTGCATTGCTTTCATAGTCATAGGCGACTACAAGTAACCTGTCTAGCACTATAATACTGTTTGGCTGCGCTGGTTTCGCGTTGTCTCCTTGGTTGTTGTATTCGAGCCTTAACGACACTGTTTCATATCGAAGATGATTAGTGTCGGAGGCAGAGTACAACCTCACACTCCACGTTTATATTGCGACCGAGCCACCCGCAGTAAAGATCCGAGAAATTAATCTCTGACCGGGAATCGAATCCGGGCCGCCGGCGCGGCGAGCAGGCTACAACCCATTCGGCCACGCAGGATATCTTTGTCTCCTTGGCTATGCTCCAGTCTATTTATATGCGCTTTTCTGTCCAGTTTCTGCTGTGCTATAGAACGCAGAGCCCTTCACTCTGCTTCCAGCGGAGAGCCGCTGGTCTCTCGTGTTTGAACCCCAGCCTGTGAGCATCGTGCTTTCTCATTTGTATGTCCATCTGTCTGGAATAGTCTCCCGCTGGAGATAAACCTGCTATACGTAGGATTGACTCGTCAGTGTTTTACTGGCTCCTTTAAACTTTTTATCACCGGAGCGCCTCTGCGTAGAGTTCTTGAAGAGGCGCTAAAAAATTGTTGAAATGAATTAATGAATGCGAGCTGCAACATTTTATTTGATGCTCGTTTCATTTAATGCAAATAAATAACATTGAAATGCTATTGTAAACTTATCCATTCTATTGTAGCAGTTGGACTATTAGTAATACGACAATGACTTGTCATTCTGCATTTATTTCTTGGTGCGCAGCGAAGGTGACTCTAATAAGAGAGAGATCGTGGGCCCTTCTGAATATTCTATTGTCACAGTAAACACAATAGAGAAATAAACGAACATGGTTAATGGTTATGAATATATCACTGAGTACTGCTTGCTGTGAGTAGTTAAACTAGACTCAATCGAACACGCAGAGTAACAAACGGGCGGTAGCCGCGTGACATGTTAAAGAGCTCTTGTAATAATAATTATTACAAGAACTCTTTAACATGTCACGCGGATATTTAGCCTATCTGTGTATATATAGACCCCACACAGATTAGTGTGCGTTAGCTTTGCTTTCAAACATAAATCATGTTCGTACCTGAAAGTGCAAACAACCATAAACCGTCCATGCATATTGCATAATTATGAACGTAGTTCTCAGTCTCACACACGATAAAAATCCAGCAAAGAGCAAAGAATGTTTGTTTGCTTATACGTAGTCTATAACAATAGCACACGAAAGCGTACGTGCACATGTAGCCTAGGTGTGCCGGTAATGTAAATTGTGCACGTCTCCTAGAGCTTTTTTAACGTGCAGTTGTACACAAAATGTGCACTAGACTGGTCCAAAAACATGAACTTCTTCAGAGTTGTGCTCCACAACCCTATATTTGTTCTATGTTTACCCAGTATTACATCTACCAAATTTGAGAGCAATACATGAATATCTAGTTGGTGCTCAAGGTCATGGTATTTTCACCATTGAATGCATGAAATCGTTAATCTGCATGGAAGAACAGAAAACAGATTTTGAGTCTAATTAAAGCATAAAATTGCAGCAAAAAATGTAAAGGGTTTCAAAATGTACAATTATGCTATAGAAACACTAGAACTCTTCTTGAATAGCACCTTCAGTGTCATTCAATCTCCTATGTAATCTTCGTCAAGCTGACCTTGGAGCAAAACGAATAGGTATTCCTGTGGCGTTTCATTTTTGTCATTTATGACTTGTACTGTTACAACAAAGCAATGGCCTGCTCATCATAGTTGTTCACAACTATCATGACCGATGCTGCCGTCCAGAGATTCTAATTGAAGGGATTGTTGCACCATTCGTTAGAATTGTTTACCATGAAAGCTTGGGTCTTCCCATCTCCATTCAAGCCAGGAATGCCAAAGATGACAGTAGTTCTCTATATGAGACAACATGCAAGGCCAAGAGAGCCAAGGGCTCAGAAGGATGGTTGAGGCAGTTCACAGAATTGATGGATCGTAGATAGGCGGAGGTTTGCTACCAACAGTGTTTTGACATTTATTCAAATTCTGGTGTCAAACAACCTCAGAATCTTCTTTTTGATGGTATCTTTCCAGAGTCGCCTTTCAGAATGCCGTGATTTATTCTCAAAGAGCAGAAGTGTAATCTTATGCAATAACCATATAATCAGAAACCAATTAAAATTTCGTCTCGTCAATTCTGGCCTATAGGCTACTTTGCTTAAATCTCTTGAACATAAATTAGTGTATCCACTTGGTAAAAACAAAGATTCGAAAGCAGTAGCGAATGATTCCATGACATGATGGTGGCAAGATTCCATTGGTAATTATTGCTCAAGCGAATCCTCAATAAATTGCAGGCAAGGATACTGCATACCAATATTGCCGGCAGTGGTGTCAAACACTTCCACGAACTAGATTCTGGAGACGGCGGAGAACCCAGTCATCCAGTGTGCTCAAACAGGTTTCGGCTTGTTCGTAACCAGTTCCACGGTCAAATTTTGGAATTCCCAGTAAGGTCTCTTCTCTGTCTCTTGTAATGAATACTGCAATTCCGTCTACTGTTCGTTTCTTGCCAGTAGTGTCAGGTAGCAGTGTCCCTCCTTATGCTGGAGCAGCGACACATTGTCGATGACCTTCATGTCCAATTGTCCATGCTTCAGCCTCTCTGATGTGGAATTTGTGCTCTGCCAAATTTCAATAACTTCGAAATGGCAAGAGCTGCTGCTTCTTTGAGTGCATTATAAGTCAAAGAACTTTCTCATTCGTTGGCAGATGACCCTGGCAGTTACTCTGTGCCCTTCCCCATCAGCCAAACTTCAACATCGCCTCTTGTCTTCACCATTATTACAATCTCCTCCACTAAGCAACGATAAGATTGACTGCCGATCACCAGTTGGACAAAGTTCAGCACGTCCGTATCATTTCATTTGCAATTAAACACCAAAAGCAGGTAAATCCAGTAGTAGCCAATCACTTGTGACATCCAAATAATTATGATCAGGCACCAGATTTCTTGCAATTTCCGTTTTTCAGGTAAATTCAAGAAAATGCAGTTTTCGAGTTATGAGAAGGCTTATTGGCAGCTGCCCTGTAAAGTCTCTACTCAACAGACAGTCATTATAATAGGCCCATTGGTCACCTCCAATGTTTCTGCAGCAGCAGTGGAAACCTCATGCTTCTATCTGCTCCACTTCTTAAGTTAGGTTATGTTGAATGTGACTTCATAGAGCCTGTGCGTACAATTCCATGCAAATTTTCGCCTAGTTGCTCACTTTAATATAGTATATCTCAGTCAGTTTTCAAAATATCTCAATAAGATTTTGTGTATGGGCCCCCAAATGCTGGGCAAATACATGGTAAATTTTTATCAAAAATTAAAAGTGAGGGTGGGAAGGTCTGGTTGATCTGACATGGAATGACCCTATTATATATATATATTGGTTGACCTTGAGCACCACCTAAACATGCTCCAATCGGCTCCAAATTTGGTCCACATCTCACTTAGGCGAGGTAGAACAGATATAGACTTGTGGAGACTAGTTCTGACAAAGATGATTTTTGACCATTGTCTCGTGGACCAGTCTAATGTGCACTTCTAACTAGATTTGTGCAGTTGTAGAAGCATTGTCCCCCAGGGGTCCAGGCCCTACTCGGTCGAACGTTGCCGCTCTCTGTGATAACCGACACTTATTTATAATTAGGCCCATAATCTGCATCGTGGCGGTTAGTCAGTCTGCCTGCACTCAGGCTTATTAAATTTTATATTCTCGTGTTAATTATGTGTTTATATATATTATATATCTATATCGTATATAATAATTATGTATATATATATACACGGGGTGCTGCATCTTATGGACCGCCAAAGTGCAAAAATTTCGGATGTTTCATTGAATGCATTACGATTCAATTATAGAGGTCGTTTCCCTTACATGCATAAGTAGCCCTTTTATCTAGGCATTTGATTATCTGGCATTCCATTGTATTATGCAATAATATGCATAGACCCTGAGCTGTTACATCGCTTTTTATTCCATTTTTGTCTTTAAAAAAACTTATTTACGTTTTAATTTTTCTTCAAGTTGTTTTTCCGTATTTCATTTTGGGCTCGGCGAAATGATCTGCATGGCAAACTATCGCTCATGCATACGGCAAAGTCACCGAAGGGTTGAAGGATTGTCACCGGAGTTTTGAGCACCGGGCCCGATGATCACGTAGGGAGTATGAGCAATACCTTTAAACTTGGCCTAACTCGTATATAATTATGTTTTATGACTTTAGTCGGCTTAAGGACGTTCTGTGAAAGCCTATACAATTGTATACATAGGTATCCTGATCGGTCCGGTATCTCAAACATGTCAATGGTTGCCACGAATCACATCGTGCATTATTAAACGGTTCAGAATGTTTATTTAACGACGCATTCATGTCAAAGATGATTTAATTAGCGTCGAACAAAGTAAGCATAAGCATATGCAGAGTGCTGTCACATCACCATAAAAACCCCGATGAGCAGGGATTGGCAAATTACACAGTTGTAATTTAAGTTACGTAATTCCAATTGCTCAATTAAATTACTGGGGCATCGTCATTTACTAGGCCCCTTCTCTTCATGTTTCCGGTGAAGTCAACAGGCAAACATTATGCTTTTATCGAGCGTTGGTCTGACTCTTTTAACCTTTTACTAACCAAAGTGTAGTGGGCCTATAACGATTCGGAAAAATCCTATAGGCTACCCTCGGTCGGCAAAGGGTTAAAAAAGATCATTTTGTGAGCATATAATTTATCCGTGTTCCTTTTAACTTCACAAAAGTAGCCGGTTCTTGTCATAATTAATTAGAACGCACATGTTTAGATAATTAATTTAGAGTTTAGACAATCATTGCTTACCACGATTTTAAGGGCTTCTAAAAGTGAGCTGTTAAAAGTCCAAACCGATTTGGACTTTTGAACAGCTCACTTTAGAAACCCTAGGCTTAAAAGCGCGGTAAGCATGATTGTCTTTGCGTGTAGACTGTAGAACCTATACAATATGCAAGGTGGCCAAGATAGTCTCTAAAGAATTTTATGCAGATGATGGGCTTACAAGGCTACAATCCCTACATGACATTGTACTACGCGCAAGTCTCTAGTGGCAAAGACACAATTCGAGGTCGTACAAATCACTCTGCGTGATAACCAGAGGAAATTAGAAGGTGAAGGCAATGTGTCACTTTAAAACATTTCAGCTACACGCCCGAGAACACAGCTGCCCATGTTTAATATTAGCGTGTTACTTTTGGGTCTGGATGCTACTTTAATTGTGTGTTGATGAAAACACAGTCATTATGATCATAACCATCATGGACATAAATAATTTGCATGTTAGCAAACAACACATGGAGCACAACCAGTGTAGTATGCAGCAAACGACTGTCATCTGAGGCCACAGCACCAGTCTGCAGGCACCGACGGGTGTTCCCAATTATATGCTACATCAATAACATCGCTGGATGTGGGAACCGACCGAAGGCTCGGTTCCGGTCGGAAATTGGGTTACGCCCATCTGGAAAGACTAAATATATGTAGGTCAACGGTGCAGTCAGCATTCTGTTTGTGCAAAACGGGTCTAAATATATATAATTATACATGTCGGCCATATTATGCTCCCACAGTTAATGCAGGTCATTTTCCAAGAGACTCAGAACGGGAGGCATCGCCGTCTTCTTTGTCTAACTCCGAGGCGAACACCGTGCGGACAACAACGCTATCTCAATAGTATACAACTCTCGGAATCTGATTCGGTAAGTGTTAACTAGAATATTCTGCTGATAGCTTGCTTTCTGTCTTCTCCTGACTGTTTTACCAAAGGCTGTGATGAAAGCAACGTCTATGATCTTAATTACAATCGTTATTACTAATTTGCAATCATAATCTCGAAATTCCTACAGCGTCCCAAAAACCGAAGTCGCGCGAACCGGTTTAATTCAAAAGCAGTTCATCAAGAGAGAAAAAAACGATAAGCGGTGGACCTAGTGGACCTAAGGGTGGTGGTGGTTATATCGGTTCTAGGTCAAGCTCCAATTGGGTCAGACAATAAATTGTGGACTTAATTACACTAACAGCTCCTTGTGTTAGAAATGAATAACTAATAACTAAATGAATAACTTCGAGCGCCTCTGAGTAGGGATCTTGAAGGGGCGCTATATAAATTTATGTGATTGATTGATTGAACTAAATGACGTTAACAAGTCTTTAGTTTGCAACTGAATGGCAGTGGGTGTATATCAAGTCTTGTCGATGACGGCATTAATAAGCTGACACAGCGAACAAAACCATGCAGAACGATTAAGCTTTATCAAAAATTAAGTGAAGAAACGGATTTATTGCGCAGACGGAAGGATTTTATCCGGGGGTATAAGGCCCTACGCAAATTCTGAGGGATTTTGCCTGGGGCTTTTGTCCGGGAGATAGGCTTAATGTCCCGGGGGACTAATGTCCTACAACCTTATTATTCTATTGTCATCCGATGACATATATTTTGAATATATTAGGCTAAAATTAAATTCTGTTAAGATGTAAACAGTAGGCCTAAATCATAACACTTTACAAATTGTAGCTAGCAAATATGATTTTCATCAAAAAATAAATAGTAGTCTACGATGAAATAAATGGTTTATAGATGACTTCAACTTATTGACTTTTGTAATGGAGGTGCAGGCAAACGAACGCATGGGGTTACAGATTGGCCGAGAATTAGGGGGACGCATGTGGTGGGGACCGTCCATGCATTTGTCCCCCCAACCGTTAAGTTATAGGACATCGTCGCACAAACGACTAAAAAAAGGTCGTCAGAAATTTTGGTCGGCAAAAAGATGGAAAAATTTCGTCGACGACTCAGGCATTCGTCCGCCCAACATCTCGCGTCCTTCCTTCGACCACTCGCTCGTCCACCGCAAGTTGTAGACCAAGTCCCCGCCCGTGGGATTGCACAAATATGTAGGATTTGCAACAAGGCAGCGGGTCAAAAATGGGATATTTGGCGTAATTCTGCAGTGCTGGAGTTGATTTTAGGTAAATAGAACAGGTCTGTAACTCTGTATATGAAGCTCAATGCAATATTGACGCAGTCTCATTTTTATGATCACATTGTCTGAGTTTGATAAGAAATAAACTACATTTGATTATTATATATAAATTTTAGCAATTGGCACATAGGCCTACTGCCAATAGGCCTAGACATTAAAGATAGTTTTAAAAATGTTAGGCATATAATCTATAAGCTTATGGTTGGTAACTTTTTCAGGTATTTCTGATATCTCTGGTTGCTATAGACTACGCCAGAGAAGTTGAAAAGATGGAAGACCATACGTTAAACTACATGCACTTTCCCGATTCCAATTCAACTCATATCCACCACGACCGATCAAGATCATTGCATAACATCATTCTGCTAAGCGTTCTACCGGTTGAAATAATCATTGGAGTGCTATCCAACAGTTGGGGATTTGCGATTATCATAAGACGTCGTCTTTGGCTTCAGCATGAGGGCTACGTGTACCTGGGCGCAATTCTAATCACCAGTGCCCTGATTCTTGCTCTTGACTACGGACTTAAATGGTTTTCGATCCTCGATGGTAGTTATAACGTCACGAGGAAGGCAGACTTCCTGTGCAAAGCTTTCAATTTCTTCTTCAACGGTTTCGACTGCACTGGGTTGCTGGTCTTAGCTCTGCTCTTCAACGTTTGTTTGCGAAGAGGATTGACAAAGACAGGAGGCGAGGAGACTGAGGCACCTAATTGCAGACCATCAATATGTGCGCTGACCGTTACTTTGACTCTCGTCATCTCGACACTCCTCATGAATATCGGACAGCTGGTATTCTTCGAAAGGCAAGAGCTCTACAATGGCTTTACTACAGAACATTATTGTCTTGTAGTCGACTCTTGGTTTTGGAGGGGTTTAATCTGGAATTGGGTTGCTGCGCTTGTTCTACACGCTCTACCCATAATCTTCATTCTACCTGTTCTGTTTGCTTTGATTGCCTGTTCTGGCTGCACCTGTACAGGATGCAAGTTTGGAGACAACTCACGTGACCACTTCCCGAGAGTGACCCTACTGTCGCTCGCGGGTATCATTCACTTCCTTAAGATTCCGACAAAAGTTTGGATGTTGTATAGCAGTTTCATGTTTGACAGTTATAAATTTCACGTGTTGCTTACGAATTTGTTCACTGCTGCGACTCTCGTTGATGGCTTCGTTCTCGCAGTTGTGCCAATCCTGTGCATAGTCACGATGCCGAAACTTAGAGAGGTGACGTTTAAAGCCGACTGTTGTTCCTGTGGTCGTAGTAGTGGAACTTTCGACGTGGAAGCCATAGCGTTGCGGCAAGCAGGACCGGACAACTGAATGCGTGCAATCTTATTAGTGTAGTTGTTCTGAATATTAGTCCTACTCGGTAAGGCTTTAGATTTTATATTGGATCTTAATGTTGATCTGCTAATAGTCCTTTAATGTTTCAGAACACATTTGCCACTGCTTTAAAACAAATTAAATATCGCTAAATAACGTACAGTTTTATAGATGACGTAATAATTACTGTAAAGATATAAATTAAAATTTGTGTCATGAGAAAAGAAGGGAGTTACTTGGAGAAGGAGACAACTCAAGGCGCAGCACTGCAGGGTTACATGCACGAGGTAAATCAAAAACGAAGTGGATGGACAACATGAGAACGTTCCACTGCGGAACTGACAAAATGGGTCAAAAACAGACAGCAATGGAGAAAAATTGTGCATGCATCATTTAGCTGCTTCTCTTTAACTTAAAATGATATCGTTGATTGATCGACTGTGTTGCTGGTTTTGTTTGTGTTGTGTTGTAGCTCGTATTCGTACTGACTTTTTAAATCATCAATGTAGTCTATTCAATTATACGTATAATCTATGTATTGTATTTGACAGAACAGCTGCAGCCTTTATTAGGTTTTCCAAATGTCCGTAGGTCTTTAAGTGCAGCGTTTACAACTAAAGTCAGTCAATGCCGATACGCCAGCTTCAAACTTTAAAATATGCACATCGATTTTAACTGTATTTGTTTTTATAATTTGAGAACCACCTGCACCACTTGTAACTGTTTTTTAGTCTTGTAACTGTTTTCTGGGACTATAATATCATTCAACCAGCGTATGGAAATCTTTCTCTTTCTCTCGACCTTAGAAGAAACCAGAATTTCGTTATTGTAATAAATTTTGGCGTAAACATTTATTTATTTATATATTTATTTATTGCACCAGAGTAGTAGTATTAGGGGCCTTCTAGCATATTTTCTATTTGAGCTAATAAACAAATTAAATAGGGTTAAAAGCAGTTAAATTCTTTTAGATAAGCTTTGGTTAAACAGCGAGCAATGAGCGTTTTAGATAGCTCATCACCCAGGATTATAATTATATCGACGCATGCCAGCATCCTCATCAGCCTCGATCAAGACATAGCCTACTGCCTACTGCTGTTCTTGAGTCGGTGATGGTGATGATTATACTAAGCTATCGACTAAGATGCAGACAACAGCCTTCGTCGGTCAATATTTACCTATGCTGCAAATACGTCGCAGATCGTGGCGGAGAGAATGTATCGACCCGCGTGCGGCAGCAGACAGTCGATAATTACTGTAAACAGAACAGCCTCGTGATATCGACCACTGGATCTGCGTCGCAGTAGTCCCTATGGTGATTTGTAAATAAAGGTCTGCAGTACTGCACGGAGTTGCTAGGGTGTTACAAAAGTGTATGCGTTGGGCTACTTTTTAAAGGCGCAATCGGCTGTAGGCTTAATTTTCAACCTTACCACTTTTGCTCCTTTTGAATTGTCTCGCGATTTTGGGCGCCTTTTTTTACATAATCTCGAGACTCAGAAATCGGACATCCCTGTGTTGCAGTCTTGTTGTCATGACAGTAACTAAACAGTTGTCTGTTGCAAATAATTTTGAGACGTCAGCTGGCTTTCAACGTTCTGTGCTTGTGCGTATAGGTCTACATCAGAAATGGCAGCGTTAATTTGTGATATTTCTAAGTCTTCTGAAGATGCTATCCAGTTGGCTATTCATTTAGTGTTTCAAGACAATGATGATGAAAGACGGAATTTTGAAGAGAAATTACGAGCTATAACTGAATTTCTGGATCAACCACCTGAAAGAAGGAGACCACACCATAGACCTAGACCTAACATCGATTCACACGTAAAGATTTTCAACGATGTGATTCTAAAGCAGATTCGGGAAAAACTCGCACAATATGAACACCATTTGTTGAACAATGTTGAGGATTTGGAATGGCATCTCGACACTAGATTCATAGGTTTTGATTTCTCCGATCTTCCTTTAATAAAATCTGCACATGCAAGGATCGTTCAGGAAGAAAAATCGATGTTAGGTCTACAACAGATCGCCGCCTATCACCGAGGTCTGTTATACGTAACTGCTCGGAATTTTATGCCTGAAGGTGCAAATATTAAAAGATTTTACTTTTTACAATTTCATCTTAATTACAATACAGTTCAGCGTTACATTCTGTTCTACATGCTAATCGCAATATATCCTAGGCTAATATTTTGCGATTTAAGTTTTAATCAATTATCGAAACATCACAATCGAATTCTAAAGCATCTTGGGACAGATCTTCAACTAGCTGAGAGACTTAAATCAAACGCTGTCGTTTCTGCACATCACACAAATTTTCACATCATGTCTACTGCAATTCCATCAATCCCAACAACGGTGAACCTCCATCCAATTAATACTGATGCAGACTGTATTCAACAAGATGCTGTTGGTCCACAGCAGATTTTACTGGATGAAAGAGACATTCCACAGTTTCTCTAAAGTTTTAAAACACATTATATTACATTTCTGGCTATGGAAGGAACGATCAATAAATTTTTCTGGCTATGGAAGGAACGATCAATATGCAGTGCAGAATGCTCCTGTGGACTCCGTGGTCGATACACAGCGATCGATAACGCCAGCCGAGCTGACAACCAGCGTGTTTGTTATTCTCCCTTAACAACCGAGACGCATTGCAGTATACTCATCGATCCTGCATTCCTGAGTCCCGGTCTCCGAACTTAGGAATGTCATACAGAAAGAGATTCTACACCTGAGTATTGATTTCGTGTAGAATGGATTGTCAAATACCGCATTCCAGAGTCCCGGTCTCCGAATTTAGGAATGTCACACTGAAAGAGATTCTACACCTGAGTATTGATTTCGTGTAGAATGGATTGTCAAATACCACATTCCTGAACGAGATTTCTTAATTGAGTTGTTTTTATGTAGGCCTATTAGTTTTTCGTGCTATCACAGTGTTACCAAAGCATTGTTATCAACCCATGTATTGAATGACTCATCATAGCCTAACCATTTAACCAAAGACCGATTTCCTCTTTTTCTTATAATCTTTTCTATTTTAAATGTATCTTGCGTTGTCGATTGTAGTTCTGGTTCATAAAATGTCCCTTTTATTTCTTCTCCATGATAGTCAGAGATTTTATAGGTTATAGGGTCTGTGTACTGAATGTGTGTTATAGTAAAAACTTCTTCTGTCCATCTTTTCGTGAAACCTTTCTCGAATGTCTTTTTCTTCTTAGAAATCCTTACTCTATCTCCGACTGAAAATTTAGGTTTAACAGTTTCAGGTACAGCGTCTCCATATAGATTCATCCACACAACCCATTCGTTTGCTTTGACACTCGCTTTAACAGGAGTCATTTTAATGGAAGAATGTCTTGTGTTGTTGTATAAATTAACCATATTATCTAAAACATCGATATATCTCTGAGTTGAATTTGCTGTAAAATATTTAAACATTTTCTCTTTCACTGTTCTATTAAATCTTTCTACGATACAAGATTTCTCTTCATTCTCAGTTGAGTACAACTGCATACCTAATGATTTTACCTGTTTATTATAGAATTCTGTTCCCTTATCGACCCAAAGTTTTTCACCCCTTCTTTTACTCGTATTAAATATTTTAACGAAAGCATCTGCCACAGATTCTCCTCGCTTATCTTTTAACGGCTGAATAAATGCATACTTGGAAAATATATCAATAACACTTAACAAATATTTCACCCCAGAATTAAATTTAGCATAAGCCTGCATGTCAATCAAGTCTGCTGCCCAAACTTTGTCCACTCCCTGAACATAAACAACTCGCTTCCTGAACTTCCTGACTATAGGTTTATGCAATTCGTCAGCAAGTTGGTCTGTCCATCTCAGAGCTTTTTTTTCAACCCCATTCCAAAATGGGTCTTCGTCGATAATATTGGTTTAACTATAGATCTTTCAATTCGTTCGCGGAACGAAGGATTAGGTATATTATTTAATTCATCTATCATAGCTCTGTCAGCGACGTTTCTCCCTGCTGTATCAGTATGTTTAGCATAAGCCATGTCATGGCGATAGGCCGCTGCATCAACTCTGTCTACTGGTTTACTCCAATCTTTTGGTGTTCCATCACTATTCAATCGCAAATCCAATCGAGTTCCTGGACCCGTGAAAGAATGTCCTGGAAGATGCATTTCGCCCGGATATTTTGCCCATGGAAGTTTAATTTTGGAAGTAGCAGAATTGAGAGCTGAGACTAAATCACCACCTGTAGCGGTGGACATTTTAGTAAACTGAGTTTTTCTAGCGCCACATTCAACGCATACACTTTTAATCATAGGTCTGCCATTTTTACTGACGACTCGTTGGATATCTTTAGATTCAGTTTGTCGTTTACATCTTACACAATACTCCATTTTAATATAATATAATTAAAATGGAAGTCCAAGACCTGTCATGGAATGAAGATACATCTAAACGCTTTAACAGTCCTCTCCTACCAAGAAGCATCAGAGGTTTGATCGTAGGTAAGTCTCAATGCGGTAAAACGATTTTACTACTTAATTTATTACTGAGACCTGGTTGGTTAGATTACGATAACCTGCAAATCTTTGGCAAAAGTTTATTTCAATCAGAATATAAGATACTTAAGAAAGCATTCGAAGAGAAATTACCAAAGGAAGCAATTATAAGACTTTTCGATAATAGAGATGAGATAATGAAATTAAATGTATCACCGACCGCCGTAGTCGAGGAGATGTCTAAAAACATGACCAAAAAATCGGATATAGACTGCAAGTTCTATGAAACCTCTGAAGATGTTCCAGATCCACGAGACTTAAGTCGAGATAAGAAGAATCTCATGATTTTTGATGATTTACAGTTAGAGCGACAAAATAAATGCGAATCGTATTATATAAGAGGTAGGCATAGTAATGTAGACTGCTTTTACCTAGCACAAAATTATTTCAAGCTGCCTAGACAAACTATAAGAGAGAATGCTAACTTTATATGTCTATTCCCTCAAGACCTCAAAAATATTAATCATATATACAGCGACCATATAGGCGTAGATGATATGACCATTGAAGAATTTCGTAAACTATGCAAAACTGCGTGGGATGAAACGCATGGTTTTGTGGTTATAGACCTTACTAGTAAAACAAATAAGGGCAAGTACAGATCTGGATTAGATACATTTTATATTAAATAAAATCAATAATAAAATGATAAAAAAGTTTAAGATTTTATATTCTAGATTTAAAAATAACTATTTAAAATGGAAGGCCTTCTGGAAAAGATTTTTTCTAATACTGAAACGATTGCACATAACACAGAGGCTAAGGAATCATTTTGCATTTTGTTGAACGAAAGGAGCACACGAATTCGAAAGAAATTTAATCCACTAATCGAATTGGACAAAACTAAAAAGTATGAAATGGCCCTTGTTAATCTTGAAACTTACTACAGTTTTCCTAATATAGATGAAACAAATAATAAATTCGTATATTCGTCAGATAACGGTGTAACATGGGAAGATTTAGACATTCCAACCGGTTGCTATGAAATCGAAGACTTAAACGATTACATACAGAGAATTCTAAAAGAAGAAGGTCATGGACAATGTATAAAGTTGCAACCAAATAACAATACTTTGAAGGCTGTTTTGGAAATTGATGAGAACTATAAAGTTGATTTTACAGTACCAAATTCAATTAGTACCGTTCTAGGATTTCAGAGTCGTGTATACTCCGAAGGATATAACGAATCCGAGCACATAGTCGATATAAACAGCGTGAATAGTTTACGAGTTACGAGTGATGTAATAGGATCATCGTATGCCAACGGAACTACGGAGAACATAATTTATTCTTTCTTTCCATCGGTCGGGCCTGGTTACAAGATAATCGAATCTCCTCATAATCTGGTATATCTACCAATAACGCTATACTCTATTTCATCGATGGAAACAAAACTAACAGACCAAAATGGAAAATTAATTAATTTAAGAGGTGAGGAATTGTCGATACGATTTCATATAAAAGAGGTTTAATTTAAAGTTTATATTTAATATAAGATGAGCGCTTACGCTAAGGTCAAAGTTAATATTTCTGAAGGGCAAAAAGAGAAGATTAAGCGAGCTGTTCAAGTCGGAACTGGGGTGAGTATAAGACTTTCTCATGAAGATATAACTGGTGAGCATGTATTAGCTCTAAACCAGAGGCAAATTAACAAGTTAACTAAAGCGTATCAGAATGGAACTGGTGTGACAATTAAAATGGGTAAAAAGCAATTAGAAGACAATGCGAGAGTCGAAGGCGGATTTATTGGCGCTATTCTACCGTTCTTAGCAACAGCCGGAAAGTTTCTTCTGTCTAGTGTTCTTCCGAGTTTAGCCACAGGAGCCTTAACAGGATTGGGTTCTGCAGCTGGTTCCAAAATTGTCGATAAAATAAGTGGATCTTCGATCTCACATCCGATAAGTGGATCTTCGATAAGTGGATCTGGCGTGCTGTACGTTAAGAAAGGAGGAATATGCTGTAAGATAGTGCCTGCTGGGGAAGGTCTTATTCTATCACCGTGGAAAAAGGGTAGTTCGATAACAGGTTCCGGTCTGTTTATGAAAAGAGGAGCAGGATATATCAGCGGTGAAGGTCTTATACTTGGTCCCAATTCACCATTTAAAAATATTCCTATTCTTGGAATGTTACTTTAAAAAACCACTTATATAAATGTCTGGATACGGTCACCCAATACACAAATTTATCACCAAACGGAAGCCTCGTGTGAGTACAATAATTTGGTTGCCTAAAGTGGTCACTCACGCTCCTGCAAGACAACGAGCAGGCGATAGATATGAGATTTTTGCTCAGCAAGCGATAACGATTGAACCAAAGACAAATATTACAGTAGAAGTAGGCCTTGGAGTCCGAATGACCAGTGGAATGTGTCTAGTCTCTCTTAGACAGAAGTTGAAACAACTCAGACTGAGTCTTCAAGATGGTACTGTCCTAGAGGACGCAGAGGATATAATAATTACAATTCAAAACAACTCAGATTCACCAGTTACTATAAATGAAAAAGACTCAATTTGTTATGTTAATTACTACGATGCATAAATTGTACGTTTTATGTTTACGTTTTACGTTTACGTTTTACGTTACGTTTTAAACATTATACTTATAATAAAAAAATGTCACTACTGAAAATTAGCGATCCTGCAAAAAGAGATTTTATTATCGAAGAGTTTTTAAAAACGAAAAAAAATATTAAACAAAACTTTCTCTCAGAGAGAATAGATGATCTTGGACTTCAACGAGAATTAACGAAAATCTACAAACCAATAGTCGACTCTCAATCAGCAATTTCAAAAGAACAAAACGCTTTGCTGTCGACAATAAAAGATAACTCTGCAGCAACATCACTCGCTCTAAAATCACTTCCAGATTCGTTGAAAACTATTCAATTTCCCCAGTATCCGTCTATAGAGGCGTACGATGACGATGACCCAGTAGAAGACATTAGAAGGTTAGAATTAGGAAATATTGCAGTTGAATACCTTAAAAAATATGCTTCTGATAAAAGACTTGTGGATACAACATTCGGATTAAGATCAAGAGATGGAAAATTCTACATCGGTGACAGCGAAGCCTCAATCCAAGGAAATGATATTACAGTTGGAACCACAACTTATCAAGGAACTCCAGGATTATGGGAATTGTTAACGTTAGCTAGTCCAAACAGTTCAATTTATGATAATCGTGATCTCGAAGAATACGCCGAGATTCTAATTAAAACGAATGCCATGAGTCAGCCAAATAAACCAAACAAACCTAAATCGTCTAGAAGTGTAAAATATGCAAAGATAATAAAACCCATATGGGACGATTACATAAAGTTAAGAGGTAAAACAGGAAGCGGAATAATTACCATTCCTTCAGATCCTAACGAATTAGTAAAACAATTAGAGTTGCGAATATATAGCTACAAAGCGGGAAATACAGGAGTAAGAAATGAAATTGTAGGTATGACGGATGAGTTACTGAGACAGGGAGTGATAACCAAAGATGAATATAAAAAATTGATGATCTAATATAAAAAATTGATGATCTAATTTAAAAATTGATGATCTAATTAAAAATTAATGATATAGAAATGCTGGTCGTTGCGAAAAGAAGTTATAAAAAAGTACACGTTGTCGGTGGAGCAGGAATATTCGATTCCATTGCAGGATTTCTCAAGAGACTAGTGACATCGAATGCAGCCAAACAAATTGCGAGCACGGCTGTGAAAGAGATTGGGAGTGTTGCTAAGGATAAGGCGATCGACGTTGGAAAACGATTACTCAATAAGATACTCCCACCAACCACCGTTCAGCAGCCTATAACTCAGGAAACTAAAGTCATTCTAGCTAGATTACTAGGATCGAATCCGCAAATGACGGGAGGAGCTATTAGAATTCAAGATCTCGTAAAACGCTTAAACGGAGGTGGTTTGAAAATGGCTTAAACATATTTTCTTATTTAAAAATATATGTATAATAAAATGCAATCCGATATTCTAAGATTCACAGAGCAACCATTGATCGATGAAGGTATCGAGCGATACGAATGGCACGAGTACGAACCTGTAGCGAGAACTAATCTTAACAGTTCTGGGGAAATAAGAATAAATATTGAATTACAAGACTTATACAGTCACCCAGCAGAGTCGTATCTGCAATTCGAAGGAAGACTAATTAAAGCTGATGACACCGCATACGTTAATGCCGATGCAGTCGCTCTTACGAATAATGGGCTTATGTACCTATTCAGTCAAATATCCTATCAGTTATCTAATCAAGAAATCGAAACGCTATTTCATCCGGGTCAAGCTACAACGATGCTCGGTTTACTTACGTATCCAAACGATTTTCAGTTGACTCAAGGCTTAAATCAGCTGTGGTATAAAGACACTGGTGCGACTGCTGTTATTGCTGACAACGTCGGCTTTTCCACTAGACAAATCTTTCTCATTCGTAAGCCAAACACTAAGGGAATGTTCAGTTTTATTGTTCCGTTGAAGCATATTTTCGGATTTTGTGATGATTACGACAAGATTATTTACGGCTTTAAACAGACGCTGACTTTAGTTCGTAAAGCTGATGATGATGCCATATTCCGCGATAACGCTGCAGCTGCTGGAAAAGTTGCTATAAACAAAATTTCATGGTTTATTCCACACGTTATTCCTTCCGATATGGAACGAATGCAGTTGTATAAGACGATTGAATCAAAATTAACGTTGCCAGTTGCGTATAGAGCACGTCAATGCGACACGATAACAGTTCCTCAGTCGACAAGTTTCAGTTGGCGATTAAGTGTTAAAACGTCACCCGAGAAGCCTAGATATATTATCGTAGGATTTCAGACGGGTCGTAGCGGTGATCAGGAAAGTAATCCATCGCTCTTTGATCACTGCGATATCAAGAACATTTATGTGATGATGAATCAAGAAAGATATCCAGCTGTAGATCATAACCTGTCGTTTCCTAATCAACAATTCTCCAGAGCGTACAGAGACGCATCCTCCTTTAGTCAAAAATTCTATGGTATGGATCGGTTGATTACGCAAAGCAATATATCACCTATAAATTATAAAGAATTATATCCGTTGTTCGTGTTCGATGTAAGCAAACAATCTGAGCGTTTGAAATCATCTGTCGTTGATATACAGATTAAGGCTCTTTTCAATGCAGCAGTGCCAGCCGACACCGAAGCTTTCGCCGTTGTAATTTCGGATAGGTTGCTGCAGTTCCAATCGGATGGTCAGAAAATGAGTGTTGTGTATGGAAAATTGAATTAAAGAATACTTATATATTATGAAGCTACCAGAGCTAAGATTGTTGGCCAAGCGACACGACATCACAGGTACTTCGCATCTCAACAAACCTCAAATGATAGCTGTACTGATCGAAAAGAATATTCTTCCGACGGACTACAAGTCTGTGTCATATCGACATGACACGCTGGGTAGTATCAGGAAACAACCGAGAAGAGTAGATATTATAGATCGAGAGACTAACGTTGTTACCTCGTATCCATCGATGTATAAAGCCGCTAAGGCGTATGGTCAGAGTGCTGGCATAATAGCTTATCATAACGGAAATGTCTGGAAAGATAAATACGAAATTAAAGTGTATGAGCGATAGAATGATATGAAATTAAAGTGTATGAGAGATATTAAAGTGTGCGAGAGTATTAATATTTTTGCGTGGTAAGATAAAATGGATTTAAAGAAAAGTAGTTTAAGAAATATGGACCATGTTGAACACTTGCTTGACTCGTCGGTTCCTGACATTAAGGCTCCTACGCTTACGCCGAGAAAGTACAAGCCAGTAGTGCCTACGAGAACATACACCAATAAGGTTAGATCCAAAATTAATGATTTTGCGGATTGGTTACTTAGTTATGTGCCTGAACGAGAAGTTAATGAAAAACTGGAATCGTTGAAATCAACTGTTTCCAGGATATTTGATAAAAATAAAATTCGAGAAACGGCGACGGCTATTAAAGGATTCACCAAGCAGTATAGAATAGATGGAATTAATGGAATGGATGCCTCGTCGTTTCTTGATTTCGTCAGACCGCAGGTAGTAAATCTGTTGTCGAACAATCGCCAGACAAAGACTAATTTAGTTCTTACTTGTACTATGGAACGAGTAGATATGAAATCTGGAGTAGTTAATTCAGAGGATATACCATTCGTTTCCAGGGCAGAAGTTATTTTAGATGCTACCGACTTGAATGAAATATACAGCAGAAAAAAGGATAAAATCATGGAGTCTATTGCTAGTTTTCAGATGCAAGGAAGTAATTGGAGATTTAAAGCTGTTGTGAAATTAGATATAAATACGGTAAAATATACACCCTTAAGAGGTAGTTCTTACATTCCGCTTCCCAACTTCTTAGCTAATAAAAAGGCTATTATAAATATGAAAAACGACGACGAAGAATGCTTCAAATGGTGTATTACTAGAGCGTTGAACCCTGTAGAAAAAAACCCACAGATAATAACTAAAGCTTTGAAAGAACAATCAAAAAAACTTAATTGGGGTGGTATTGAATTTCCAGTTGCTGCTGATGCTAATGTGGTAGGTAAATTTGAGAGAAATAATAATATTAGTGTTAATGTATTTGGTTACGAAAAATTTGTCTACCCGCTTTATCTGTCTAAGTGTGAAAGCGATATTTGTGTTGATCTACTAGTCATATCTGATGGAGATAGGAAGCACTATTGTTGGATTAAAAACTTTAACAGATTGATGACGTTCCGAACAGAAAAATCCCACCATTCTATGCATTACTGTAAAAGATGTTTGATCGGCTATAGAACTGTAGTTTCGCTTAAGAAACACAGCGAGTACTGCTCACAACATAACGCACAAAAAATAGAAATGCCAGAGCCAGGAACTATGTTAAGTTTTAAAAATTATAACCGATCTATGAGGGTTCCTTTTATAGTCTACGCAGATTTCGAGTCTTTTGTGAAACCGATCGATACATGCCAACCAAATCCAGAGTTGTCGTACACTAATAAATATCAAAAGCATACTCCTAGCTCCTTTTGTTACCACATAAAATGTTTCGACGATAGTGTATATTCTCAAGATCCTGTGACGTTTACGGCTGAAAGTGAAGATGATGATGTTGGTCAAATATTTGTAGATAAACTCGAAGAGAATATTAAACGAATATATAATCAGTTTAAATTTCCCAAGAAGATGATATTTACCGAAGAGGACAAGAAGTGTTTTGATGCAGCTACTATATGTCATATCTGCGAAGGAACGTTGGGCGAAGACCGAGTGAGAGATCACTGCCATCTTAGCGGTAAATTTAGAGGGGCTGCTCATAACAGTTGTAATATAAACTATAAATGTCCAAAGTTCTTTCCCGTAGTGTTTCATAATCTTTCCGGGTACGATTGTCATCTGTTCATTAAGAAACTGAGAGGAGAGAAAATTAACTGCATACCTAATAACGAGGAAAAGTATATATCTTTTAGCAGAGATGTCGTAGTTGATAAGTTTGTAAAAGATGGAAAAGAAATACTAGTACGACGAGAACTGCGTTTTATCGACAGTTTTAAATTTATGGCTTCGAGTCTTGATGCTTTATCGAGGAACCTAAGCAAAGACCAGTGTAAAAATATTGGGAAACGATATACTGGAAAGAAGCTCGATCTTTTGCTGAGAAAAGGCATATATCCTTATGACTACGTCGATTCATTTACTACCTTTAATGAAACCGAACTACCACCAAAATCCGCATTCTATTCTAAGCTAAATGATTCGAATATTAGCGATGAAGACTACGAGCATGCAAAAACGGTATGGAAGGAATTTGGATGCAAAACATTCAGAGAATATCACGATTTATACAACGTTTCGGATGTTCTGCTACTTGCCGATGTTTTCGAAAACTTTAGAGATGTGTGTATGAAGAACTATACGCTTGACCCTGCATGGTATTTTACATCTCCTGGCTTAGCCTGGGATGCCGCTTTAAAATTGACAGGCGTGAAATTGGAGTTATTGAGTGATTACGATATGATTCTGATGATTAAGCAAGGGATGAGAGGAGGAGTGAGCACAATATCAAATCGTTACGGGAAAGCGAATAATAAATATATGAGCGATTTCAATAGCAACGAAAATTCTACATTTATCACTTACCTGGATGCGAATAATCTATATGGATGGGCTATGATCAAACCTTTACCTACTCACGGGTTCAAATGGATGAATGAAGCTGATTTAAATAATTGGAGAAGTATTCCATGCATATTGGAAGTTGATTTGGAATACCCTAAAGAGTTACACGACCTGCATAACGATTATCCGTTAGCTCCTGAAAGCATTGAGATTAACAAAGTCAAAAAGTTAATTCCAAACTTAAACCATAAAAAGAAGTATGTGCTGCATTACGATAATCTGAAGCTGTATGAGAGTTTAGGTTTGAAAATAACAAAAGTGCATAGAGGTATACTATTCGAAGAAAGTGATTGGTTGAAAAAGTATATCGATTTAAATACAGCTCTTAGAACGAAAGCTACTAATGACTTTGAGAAAGACTTTTTCAAACTAATGAATAACAGTGTTTTTGGTAAAACTTGTGAGAACATTGAAAATCGTGTTGATGTAAGGTTAGTGTGTCAAGAGAAGGAGGCTATTAAATTAGCAGCTAAACCTAATTACGAGAGTTGTACCATTTTCGATGAAAATCTAATAGCCGTTCACATGAAAAGAACTAAATTATTCTATAATAAACCTATCTATCTTGGCATGTGTATTTTAGACTTGAGTAAAACTTTAATGTATGATTTCAATTATAACTACATCAAGACCAAATACGGAAATAGAGCTAAATTACTATTTACCGATACAGATTCATTGGCATACGAAATTAAAACTGAAGACTTTTACTCAGATATCGCAGAGGATATTAAAGCTCGATTCGATACGAGTGAATACTCGAAAGATCATCCATCTGGTATTGAGGTTGGAGTAAATAAGAAAGTTATAGGCATGTTCAAGGACGAGGCAGCGGGTAAACAAATCGAAGAATTTGTCGGTTTGCGAGCAAAGTTGTATTCTTATAAGATGGCTGCTGGAGATGAGCACAAGAAATGTAAAGGTATTAAGAAGAATGTTGTCCAGAAAACTATTACTCACGAAGATTATAAAGACTGCTTATTTACCAAAAAAGAACAACAACGAACGATGAATGTTATTAGATCTTATCATCACGATATTTATACGGAAGAAATTAATAAAGTCGCGCTGTCCGCCGACGACGATAAACGAGTAATAATGGAGGATGGCATTCATACTTTAGCATATGGACACTATTTGTTGAAAACTATTTAATAATGTAATGCAGGAAGTAAAATCGAATTACTTTTTAAAACATTTAGATGAAATATAAAATGAGTTCTGCAACTGTGAAAAACATCGATGTCGAAGGCGTAGTTCTTCCAAATCATCCGTTAACGAATTTTGAATTATTGGATGCCGCGAAGAAGCTGAATATTCCGAATTTTAGAGGCGTTTTCGTGCGAGACGAGCTGCCGAATAAACCTAGACGGATTGAATGTGGGATATTGAATCTAGATGATTCTAAAGGAACCGGTCAGCATTGGTGCGCTTTCTTAAAGAGCGGTAATGAGAAAATATATTTCGATAGTTACGGCCTTCCTCCCCCTCTGGAACTGATAAAGTATTTACGCCGTCCAGTGTTATATAACAGCGAGCGAATACAACCCGATAACGAAGTATTTTGTGGTCATTTGTGTCTGTATGTATTGAAGAAAACGATGAACAATGGAATGAATTTTCAAGAAGTTATAAATGGCTTGCATTAAAAATTATTATATATAAAATGCCTGTTGATAAATTTGGTCACACTGATGTTGGTTCATCACAAAGAGTAATCGCTGGAGGAGTTACTCTTAGTCAAATAAATGAGAGTTTTCTTCGATTGGATGGAACAAACCCCGCGACTGGAAATCTAAAAATGGGTGGACACAAAATTAAAGGACTGCCTACAACGAACACTTCGACAGCAGGAATGGATGAAGCCTTAAGTCGAGGTCAAGCCATTGATTTGATAACGAATCACGACGATTCTCCGTCCAACGATAATCATTTGACGAATAAGAAATACGTTGATGAACAAGTTACATTGAAGGTGTCTAAAACTGGTGATACCATGACTGGTGATCTAATCTTAAACGTTGGCTCCGATCGTCTGCGTTCAATGGGTTGTAAGGACTTGAGAGGAGATAATAAAGAATTCACTATTTTCTTAGGTAGTATACGAAATAAACTACAATGTTCGTTAAACAATCCTATTACATTACAATCGATGGATGGATTTCGTTTTAGAATAAACAATGAAATCATGTTAGAGATGGTTAAGTCGACGCAATACAATATTTCATCTCAAATAAATGTGCATACAACCATCTTTATGCATGATGGTTACATTACAGGTCTACACGATCCCAACAGCGCCAGCGATGCAGCTACGAAGCAGTATGTAGATTCTATCTCAATCGGTCCCGCGCTTAGCATTCATTCTTTAACTCGTCAAGCCATAGACGCTAAAACTCACACAAGAGTTTCTTTCGATAGTGTAAGATTCAAAACCAATGCTGGCATAAGTACGAGACTGACTCGTGTCACTCCCGGAAAAGCCGGATACTATTTGGTTTCGACGTATATAGAATTTTGTGACACTAATACCGCTCATGGTAACGTCTTCCTGTATAAAAATGGGGCGAATTACATGCAAATTGCGGGCGGAGGGGGAACGGGAGCTGCGTATAACAATTCAACCGGTAGTGGCATAGTTTTCGTAACCAACACCGATTTTATCGAGATATTCGTTTATTCGCACATCGCACTAAGTATATTAGCTAGAGACTTTTCGGCAGTATTCTTACGACCTTAGCCCTGCTGATCGCATGCCAGACGCTTAATTATATTACTGGCGAGGTATACGAACGCCGATGCCTGCTGCATGCTTCGGTATAATTATAATCCTAGGTGATGGGCTATCTAAAACGCTCATTGCTCGCTGTTTAACCAAAGCTTATCCAAAAGAATTTAACTGCTTTTAACCCTATTTAATTTGTTTATTAGCTCAAATAGAAAATATGCTAGAAGGCCCCTAATACTACTACTCACCAGAAGTAAAATAAGTAGCCTATACAACAGAAACAGAAAAATCACTGGGCAACAGGAAGCCCGAGAAAAAGGAAAAAAGCTTATGCTAACCAGGCCCCTAGTACACAATTATCATTTCAATCAACATTTTAATGTCGCACAGTTCTACGCAAAGAACAAACCAAATACTATGTGGTAGGCTACAATGCTGCATGACAGCAATAGCATACGTTTATTGCTTGGTTTAAGATGCTCGTAATTGTGTGCCTAATTAACGTAATAATTATAAGCTTACTTTCTCTGTTTTCATTCATGCTACTTGACCGGGTTGCCGTAACGTTTTGGTGCGAAATAAATATAGATCTACATCTACAACTTCGACCTAATGTAGATGAAATAGAATTACATAATAATAATTATGCCTCTGCATGAATAATTACGTGCAACACCGCATTAACGCATAGATCTACATCGATAAAAGAATGCATAATAATATACCGAACATCGATTCGGCTCTGTTACGAGGGAATTTGGTACTGAGAGTTTCACCTCTACTAGTCTGCTGTCATTAAGTTTTTCGCTGGATATTGCATACTATACTGCAACGTGGGGCCTATAAATATGTTGCACAAACACTACTAAATATAGCTTGATGTAGAGACTGCTTGATCGACTGGAATTCATTTTTCATCCTCTGCAAGTAATAGACGCCATGGCATGGATCAAATCTGATGGAAATATTTTTCAGACACCCAAAGGAAGTCTCTCATCGCCAGTGCGCGGTCACCTGGCGGTTGTTGACGTTAGTCGTCCTGACGCTGTGAGGGGCTGAGGGTTATATAGTCCTATCCTATAATATTATGTAGTGAGTTTGTAAACCATTCGGTGCATGGTATCTTGTAAATAGTCGGCTGAGAAATTTCCATGGCGCTCTGTTGATGCTGATACAGCTGCTGATACAGTTGCTGATACAGTATCCATTGTAAAACGCTTCAGACGCAGTCGCTCTGTTCGTTGATCTTCTCAGAGAGAGAGAGACCACTCCTCAACATGAGCCTCTTGTTTCTAGCAGTACTTCTGGCTGTTACAGGCAATGCAAAGCTCGCTGAAGGTATTTAGCAACTGTAACTTGCTTTTAGATAGCAAACCGTGAAACTTAGTGTTACGCATACTTGCATTAAATATCTCACGTCATAATTATGCTGACCGAAAATGACTTCAAGAAGTCTTTAGAATTTCCGGGAAATGGGAGAGACGCAATCCGACAGACCGACACGTATCCCGGTGTGACTTTAAAAGAATACAGGTAGTCTTCATATTAAAAGAGAGTAGGCCCAAAGAGGCACGAAACCATTTAGGCCTAAGTTGATTTAACTATTGAGAAAAGTTCAAATTTTACTATCGGAATTACGGCATGATATGATCCATTATTTTGACTAGAATATTATCATGCTTGAGAATGGGGAATTTGGAACTTTACATGACAATGGTCTAGCTTCAATTTTTTTCTCATCCCTATTTTCATTTCAGCTGCAGGCCTACATGTACTATATGCTCCAATTAAAGCAAATCTGTTTTAGAAGAAAATCTTAGATTTCGACGAGATTTCAACTGGCATCAGTTGGGCAAGAGAATAAACCGTAGCCCCTAATCTTTAGCACCATTCGTCAAATTTCCCGCAAATTCTCAACGTTGGATTCTGTTGTGAGCGACAGAGATCAACACATATTATTTTAGTCTTTATTATTTATGAATTTATTTATTGATCGAAACAAAATGTATTAGTTAATAGCTGTCTGTGCAATTGTGCATCTCTTCTATGTGATTAACTAGCCAAGCGATGCGTTCCGAATCCGTGCAAGAACGGTGGTACTTGCAAACCTGATGGCAAAGATTCATACACCTGCGCGTGTCCACCTGGAATCAAAGGGAATCAGTGCGTGTTGGGTAAGAGATAATGAGCACTCCAGTTAGAATACTGTTGACTTATTTTACTTTTATTTGTTTATTTCTCGCATTTGCCATAATTATTACCCCTACAACCTCTTTACTGAGAAGCGTTCCCGACAATACAGCGGACACTGCGTCGAAGCTTCAAGCGAATCGCACGAGCAATTGCGAGTGAAGGACTTGCTCAAGGTCCATACATGGATGCTCGAGGTGGATTTGAACCTGGAACCCTCCTGCTCCAAGGCACCCAACGCACCACTATACCCCATGATTACAGCATGATTTCATGGTTGACCGTATAATTATGTAGTGGAGCGACTTAGAGTTCTATATCAGCACGCTGCCTCATTGAGATGAAATTAGCCACGCCACCATGAGTCATCAGCCACGCCCACAATTAGCCAGTATCGAACCATCCTAACGACCTCATTACTGGGCAACTTGTCCATTGTTAATTAGATTCCTATCACACATTAATTTAAAAAAATTCGCAGCGAACATACCCACTACACCACCGTTCCACACATTGGTGTAGTGCATGGGGCAGGGTGAGAATTGCCGGGGGGTTGGGGGGGGGGGGTTAAACCCCCTCAGTCTTTTTAGAGCCCCATGTTAAAGTATGTTTTTCATACCCCAATTTCAAGTTTATCATAGGCCAACCCCCCCAGTTATTTTTCGACAATTCTCATACTGGCATGGGGCACTGTGGCACTGGCGTTATTACCGATCAAAGCAAATCTGTATTCGTTAATTGTTGACGGTGAATCCCTTTGATTATGTTTAACTGGTTCCAGCCAACCGGTGCCTTCCGAATCCGTGCAAGAACGGTGGCACTTGTAAACCGGATGCGAATGGTAAGCTTACACACACCTGCGCGTGTCAGCCTGCATTCAATGGGAGTCAGTGCGAGTTGGGTAAGAGATAAAGATCATTCCAGTTAAAATACATTATTTATTTTTCATTTATTCATTTATTTCGAGAGTTTGCTGTAATAATTACTCAGCAGCGTACCCGACTAAGCGCGGACACTGTATCGGAGTTTCACGCCGAAGCGCATGACCAACTGCGAGTGAAGGACTTGCTCAAGGTCCATACATGGATGCTTGAGGTGGATTTGAACCTGGAACCCTCCTGCTCCAAGGCACCCAACTCACCATTACACCCCATGATTACAGCATGATTTCATGGTTGACCGTATATGTTGTGGAGCGACTTAGAGTTCTATATCAGCACGCTGCCTCATAGAGATGAAATTAGCCAAGCCACCATGAGTCATCAGCGACGCCCACAATTATCCAGTAGCGAACGATCCTAACGACATCATTACCGGGCAACTTGTCCATCGTTAATTAGATTAAGATCGCGCATTAATTAAATACTTATGGCAACGAACATACCCACTACACCACCGTTCCCCCACGGTGGTGTAGTAGGGCACGGTGGTGGCACTGGCGTTATTACTGATCAAAGCAAATCTGTATTCGTTAATTGTTGCCGGTCAATCCCTTCCATGTGTTTAACTGGTTCCAGACAACCGATGCGTTCCGAATCCGTGCAAGAACGGTGGCACTTGTAAACCGGATGCGAATGGTAAGCTTACACACACCTGTGCGTGTCAGCCTGGATTCAATGGAAGTCAGTGCGAGTTGGGTAAGAAATAATTATGACTCCAGTTAAAATACATGATTTATTTTTCATTTATTCATTTATTTCGCGCGTTTGCTATAATAATTAGTGATTACCCCTTCAAGCTCTTTACTCAGGAGCGTACCCGACTATCTAATGGCGAGATTTTTGAAGCTGCGTCGTAGGCTACCTTAAATACTCGTATTTTAGACGTGTATTTAATGACAAATACGAGCGGATAGGATTTATGAGTTTTATGACGGGTAGGCCTATTTTTAATAAAAAAATACGAGTCGTAAGGTCGTCTTAAACAAGAAAATGTTGAAATAATGCAATGGTGAGAGACTTTGCACTGTAATTTAGATACAATATTTGTATTTCAGACGTGTATTTGGCGAAAATTACTCATTGTAAGGACCCATGAGAGTTATTCTCAATGAAAGGACGCAATGGCGAGAGCTTTGATGATATGACTTATTAACAATATTCCTATATTGGTCGTGTATTATGAAAAATTGGGATTTGTAAGGACTTCTTGGAGGCAGTAGGCCTATTAATGAAAATATAGAGAGGCGTGCGAGGTCTTTTGAGACGTAAATTTGGTGAAAGAACGCAGTAACGGGTACTCTGAGACGTGTCTTTGTGAGAAGTTTCGCATTTTAATCGTAAATTTGATTAAAATCACGACCTGTAGGACGTTCGAGAGGTCGTTCTGGTGAAAAACACGACGAGTACGAGCTTCTGAGTCGTGAATTTGCAGATAGGCCTATATTACAATGGTGAATGCTTCTGAGATGTGACTTAGTGAGAAAATCATTCGTAGGTTAGGCGTGATTTCATGAAAATATTGAATTGTAAGGACTTTTGTATAACGAGAACGTAATCGTTTATAGCTGCTAGTGAATTTCTTCTATGTGATTAACTTTTTCCAGGAAACCGGTGCAATACGAATCCGTGCAAGAACGGTGGAACCTGTAAACCCGGTGGCAACGGTACATACACCTGCGAGTGTCTGGCTGTATACACTGGGAGTCAGTGCGAGTGGGGTAAGAGATAATGATCACTCCAGTTAAAATATTTGATTTCTTTTTCGTTTGTATCTCTCATTTGCTATATTGCTTCTTGAAGCTCCTTGCTCAGAAACTCTTGCGACAACAGCGCGGACACTGCATCAGAGTTTCTGTTTCACGCCGAAGCGCGCGACCAATTGCGAGTGAAGAACTTGCAACAAGGTCCATACATGGCGCAATTGGGTAAATTTGAACCTGGAACCCTCCGGCTCCAAGGCACCGAACACATCACTACACCGCCGCACCCCCATACTTACAGCATGGTTTTATTGTTGACCGTGCAAGTAGTAGAGCGACTGAGAGTTCTATATCAGCCACGACGCCTCATTTATATGCGATTAGCCACGCCCCCATGAGTCATCAGCCACGCCCACAATGAGCCAGTCGCAAACCATCCTAGCGACCTCATTTCCGGGTCACCCATTCATCGGTGTTTAGATTCTTATCGCGTTGATTAAATTTCTATTGCACAGCTGTCCTCCCGTTAATTAAAATCTTATCGCGCAGATGTCTACGCCCCCTGATTAAAATCTCCAGCTACCATTCGTCAAATCTCCTCCTCCTCCTCCTCCTCCTCCTCCTCCTCTCTTCATCTCTCCCTCGTGTTCTTCACTCTTCTCATTCCTACCTCCATCTCTCGTACATTCCTCCACTTCTCCATTACTATACCCTTTCATTCCTCTCTTCCTGCCATCCAAATACGCTCACTCCCTCTCTTCCTTCATTTCTAAAATCCTCCTTTCATACCTTCCGTCACTCATCCTTTCCTCTCTGACTCTCTTCCTTCATCATCTCATCATCCTTTCCTAACTTCATCCATTCCTCTCTTTCTTCTCTCCTCCTTTCCTACATTCATCCGCTCTTCTCTTTCGAGAATCCTCTTTTCCTCTCATCCCGAACTCTACGTACCTTCTTATTTCATTTGTAGGAATATTACAATGGTGAATGCTTCTTAGATTTTACTTTGTGAGAGAAATGGTTTTTTAAATGTGATTAGGCTTTGATCAAAATATTTAATAGCAAGGATTTACGAGAAAGAAGAGCTTATTCGTTGATAGTTGTCTGTTGTCTCTTCTATTTGATTAACTGGTTCCAGACAACTGGTGCATTCCAAATCCGTGCAAGAACAATGGCACTTGTAAAACTGGTGTGAATGGTACCTACATCTGCGAGTGTCAGCCTGCATACATTGGGAGCCAGTGCGAGCTTGGTAAGAGATAATGAGCACTCCAGTTAGAATAGTTGACTTATTTTACTTTTATTTGTTTATTTCTCTCATTTGCCATATTACCCCTACAGGCTCTTTACTGAGAAGCGTTCCCGACAATACAGCGGACACTGCGTCGGAGCTTCAAGCGAATCGCACGAGCAATTGCGAGTGAAGGACTTGCTCAAGATCCATACATGGATGCTCGAGGTGGATTTGAACCTGGAACCATCCGGCTTCGGGGCACCCAACGCACCATTACACTCCATGATTACAGCATGATTTCATGGTTGACCGTATATGTAGTGGAGCGACTTAATTAGAGTTCTCTATCAGCACGCTGCCTCATAGAGATGAAATTAGCCACGCCGCCATGAGTCATCAGCCACACCCACAATTAGCCAGTATCAAACCATCCTAACGACCTCATTACTGGGCAACTTGTCCATCGTTAATTAGATTCCTATCACACATTAATTAAATTCTTATCGCAACGAACATACCCACTACACCACCGTTCCCCTCACGGTGGTGTAGTGGGGCACGGTGGTGCCACTGGCGTTATTACTGATCAAGGCAAATCTGTATTCGTTAATTGTTGCCGGTGAATCTCTTCCATGTGTTTAACTGTTTCCAGCCAACAGTTGCTTTCCGAATCCGTGCAAGAACAATGGTACTTGTAAACCCGATGCAAATGGCGTCTGGTATACGTGCGCCTGTAATCCTGCATTTATAGGAACCCAGTGCGAGTGGGGTAAGAGTTAATGACCACTCCAGTTAAAATATTTGATTTATTTTTCATTTATTTATTTATTTCTCGCATCTGCTATATTAACCCTTGAAACTCTTTAATGAGAAGCGCTCCCGCTACAGCGCAGATACTGCATCGGAGTTTGACGCCGAAGCGCACGAGCAAGGACGGATCATCAAAGGTCGAGTCATCAATAAACTACTAATTAAATGACTATTCATCAAGGACTTTTTATTAGGGACGTCTTACCAAGAAACGAACGTAAAGAATGGCAGCTGGATTGATGAAAAAGTAATAGATAGAATTGGAGTTGGATTGATGAAAAGAAGTCATTATTGAATATAGATAATAAACGAAGCAATCAAAACACTATAACAGCCAAAGTTAGGATATTCAATGCTTGTTCACTATAATTATATGTGCACATACTACATAAACTTATATGAATCAATATTATTGACGATACAACGCTACAATGCGTTGTAGCGTTGTAGGCTATCGTCAGTGAGATACGCAGGAACAAAAATGTTGTTTCTCGTGGCTCCCCGATATAGTTATTATTATTTTTATTTTTTTACCCGAGGTATTTAGGATCCCTCGGGATTTCAAAAAATTGTTATTATTATTATTATTATTATTATTATTATTATTATTATTATTATTATTAATATTATTATTATTATTATTCGTAGATAAAGTCAAAGGGTGCGGAGCAGATTCGAAGACGCCATGTCGGAACGGTGGTTCATGTATTGACACCGGCAATAACGCAATATTCTGCAACTGTCCCGGTTCTACACTCTCATACTTCAGATATGGCGGACACTACTGCGAAAAAGGTTATCATAACGCATCTATAGGCTTCATAGCTCAATATAATATATGTGCCTACGCCTGCACCCCAGCGAATGCATAATAAACGAACTATGCAGTTAAAAAACACTAGCTTGATGGTACCGCCGTCAACTCGTCATAGATACTCATTATACTTTTCGTTTCGGTCTTAATGTCAAAGCTCAGAATCAGATGCATGCAGGCGATTCAGGAAGTTAAATGGGTCAATTTCTTACATGTAGGCATATTTAGTTCTCGTGAATGGCACTTTTATTCGCGTGGAATGTAGCATTTGTCGTAACGATGCAGCATATTAACCATCGGGCTACAAAGAGAGGAGTGATTACCACCCACCAGATTTTTCAATTTCAAACTTGTGCCATATAATTCACATTTTGAGTTTTCAAACGTGATTATACCTCATACCATTCCAAAATTATCCCCGATATACCCTAGGTACCAGATGGGTGGATAGCACCAACCTAGTTTTTCGAATATATCCTATCCATGCTTTAGTTTGAAGAGAAATAAATTATGCAATTCTATAGACTAAAGGAATGTGCGGCTACATTTTCATGCTATGTAATTTGCATTTTGACAACCAGAAGTGCTTAAAATAAAATGAAACGTGTAAAAATGAGTGAAATTTTCATACAATTTGCATGTTTTTCGACTATATCGTATCCATAGTTTACTCTAAAAAGAAATAAATTTTGTCATTCTATCGGGAGAATGTGAGGCTATCTTTTCATGCTCAGTAATTTGCCTGTCGCTAACCGTAACTGCTCAAAATAGGTTAAAATGTGTGAAAATGGGTGATATCTGCACCATAGCACACATCGCTATATCTGCATATAGCCTACATTTGTCAGAACTAAAGAACTTATATCCCGGTAGCTGAAACAGATATTAAACATGAAAAGAGAAATGCTAATTAAGTAAAGAGGACAGTAGGCCTAATGATAAGTGTAATCATAAATTTATATAGCGCCGCCTCAAAGAGAGACTTCTCAGAGTGCTTCCGACCAGAAATATATACTTATTATTTAGGCTTATGTTATTTTTTTCTGAACTAAACAAACATGATACAATTATGGCAGTGAACATAATACTTTAACATAATGGTTAGGAAGGGAAGACCCAGAAGGAATGGACAATCCCGCTAATAGGGCCACCCTTTAATCATGTAAAATTTAAAAAAAAAACATGATAGCACAAAAGTCATGGCAGCACATTCAAATGCAGGAATACAAAGATTATTAGGTTGAGAAAAAAGCTGTAAAAAAGTTGGCTACGGAATAATAAAAAACCACCGAAAAACCTCGTTTAATTCGGGGAAAACACGAAAAACACGGAAATGAAAAATTATAATTATTAGACCTTGCTACATTTTAAACTGAATTTTAAACTTAAAAACTTAGTTTGTGCACCTTTAGCTTAATCTGCAAATAATACAACTTTATTATTAGGCCAAAATTAATTATAAGCGACATTAATCTCGAGAGGCTATTTTTTTCTTACGACTTTGGTTTAGGCTAATAAGAAATTGAGGAAAATTAAAGGTATTGAAATCTTTTCAAATTTAAATTGTAAACATAAATCCGTATGAGTTCATGCTGATCGACATGACACAACTAAAATCTAAACAAAAGTAAGGACTATTGATATATACTAAATAATATTATTGTGCTTAAAATTGTAATTTCTAAGGGCCTAAGAAGTTTATATAAAAATAACTTCTACATTTCATTTCTTGTATGGATGTAGGCTACTACGTGTAAGTTTGTTTTTCGAATGATGGCGTTAACAAATAAAAACTGTGGTTGGTCTCACTAAATGTGATATAACTGTTTGTTTGTATGTGCACTTGTTATAGCGCCCCTTCAAGCTTTCTCTACTCAGAGGCGCTCCGATGCAGAGCGGACACTGCATCGGAGTTTCACGCCGAAGGGCTGAGCAATTGTGAGTGAAGGACTTGCCCAAGGTTCTTACGCGGCGAGGTGGATTCGAACCTCGAACCTTCCAGCTCCAAGACAACGACGCCACCACTAGATCACCGCGCCCCACAACTGTCGTCCTGTTCGAAATATTTTGCTGAAATCTGGCCATCATGTAGTCTATGGATATGAATTGTCTTAAAGTCTGTAAAATTTTATTTGGAAATTCTTGCATGCTTTTGCCAAAAATATTTGTCAAACAACCTTAGGGGGTCTTTTATGGCTCACCCTGTACGCACATTACTCTCTAGACGTACATAGCAAGCTTATGACGTGAAACTTTAGTATTCTGCTATTCTTTTTTCAGAACATATTTGCGACTCGTGCCCGTATAACACAGCCTTCTGTTACACAACGCCGCAAAGACGATCAGGACGACTCTGTCTTGATACCAACCGCGATGAGATAACGTCGGATTAACCGAACTTAATTTCATATAAAAGGCAGTCTGATTTCCTGATTATTCAGATGCATAATCATACCCGACATTAATTACATTTTGACAATAACGTACACAAATGCCTTACGTTGAAGTTCACTCAGTTATCTGACTAGTAAACATCAGGGCTTGATAGTCCTACAAGTTACAACACATTCTGGTGCTAATAAATGGTCGTCTGCATAGATTATTTCTTTATTTCTCCATTTCTATAGCGCCTGTTCAAGCTCCCTATCAGAGGCGCTCCCTGCTACAGCACGAACACTGCATTGGAGTTTCTCCCCGAAGCGCCCGAGCAATTGCGAGTGACGGACTTGCCAAAGGTCCCTACGCGGCGGCTTGCGGTGGATTCGAACCTGAAATCCTCCGGCTCCAAGCACTGACGCCACCACTACACCACCGCTCTCCACGTCTTTGTATTATTGGCCTATCTTAATTCTAGTAAAACATATATTAGTAAATAAATGAATTATGCATTAGTGAATAAATGAAAAATATACCGGCAAATATTGCCAAATAAGATCGCATACGAAAGATTGAAATTCTGAATATTCCATCATGTCAGAAACGTGTTTTCCAGTTTAAAACAAGTGCAAGTCCTAGAGAGTTCCCGGATAATTCGAAGCCGGACAATTCGAAGCGGCCAAGAATAATTAGGCTCTATTCCCATAAGTCCAACCTCCATTGAAACATGAATTATTTTCATCAATCCAAATTCTAAATCGAGCAACCATAATTGCTTACATAAATCCAACTTTCAATTAACCAACTTCTATCTGGGCAAAAATAGTTTTCTTCACTGGAAGGTTCTATATAGGCATATCAGGAATTATATTCTTCCATTCAACTTCTATATGAGAAACAATATTTTCATCAATCCGATTTCTATTGAATCAAGAATTATTTCCATTAGGCCTAATTCATTCTCTGTTTAAGCTACAATCGCTTCCAAAAATCCAACTTTTATTGAAGGAAGAATTAATTTCCATCAATTGAACTTCTACATATTTTAGGCAATTATTATCTTTATCATTCCAACTTCTATTCAAGCAGCAATATTTTCATCAATCCAACTTCTATTTAACAAGGATTATATCGTCGACCGCTCCGAATTGTCGGCTGCGAATTGTCCGGCTCATAATTATAATCCGGACACCGCCTAAAGCGACCAAACATGTACAATGTACATGGCTAAAAAGTCAATTACGCTCCAAAGAAAACCTCAAGTAGGCCTAATGCTTGTTGTAGTCTGAATTTGGCTCTGTATTATAAAAAACAGACAGACAGACAGACATACAATGCACGAAATTGAGAGGAATTCACGTGATGGGTATATACTCTGCATATAGGGTTTCATCACCATCTACATTCTACAATCTCGTCTTTCATATACAAATCGTCCGAAGAGATGTCAACTTTACTTGGGTGTCCTCGAGAAGTCAACTACGGGCACTCTTCAATATGTTTAGAATCACAAAAGTTTACTCGTAATGCATTGGTTTTCAACCTTTTTCTAGTGGCGGAACCTTTTTCGAAGCACGCATTTGCTCGCGTAACACTCGTGTTTCACCCGTCCAGTATTTCAAGATATAGGGCCTACACAGCCTAGCCTAGAGTTGTAACTTGTAAAACAGTGTAATATTTTTGATTAAATGCACGTTACATGCATTTCTGGTGCAGTATATAGTATCACATTACAAATACATTCCTTAAAACTCTTAAACGTATAGATCCAGCGCACAAAACATTGTCAGAGAACAACTGCATTTCTGCTCAATTTCTCCAACTATCCATTATGGATGGAATATTGAAAAGTGAAAATACAGTATATAATTATCCTGGATCAGTGCTATAGAGTCAGTATAGACAAGTTTTGTTAAAGTATATCCTTCCTCAAGTTATCTGTAAAAGATTTTTGTGCCTGGTTTAAGTCCTGGACGCATCGATCGTAGATATAAAACACGTCACGTAGGCCTGTAGGTAGACGCATAACGATTCGTCTTCAGCATAAAAAATCATTTGGGGTTCAACCGCCATGTTCGTTGTGAGTGACGTGAAGAAATGGGGGGGGGTTATTTGGATAATTTCAGCTTCGTTTGCTGGTTACGTCGCTGAACCTGAAAAGTGCTGCTGTCACAGCAATCATACAGTTGCAATTTTGCATGATTTTTGTTTCACACATCTTATGTGATTTTCCGAAAAACAAATAGCGAGTATAATTAGAGCTCTGTCGGTTAAAGATTCTAAAGGTTTAAGGCTTATAGGCTTTCATTTGTAAAAATTCGAATTATCTGCTAGGGCGCAAGGCCCTACCACTGGATAAGCAATTTAACCACTGGCTTTCAAAATGAACGAATGAAAAGAAGAATAAATTGTGGGTCTATGGCTCAGCAGGTTTTGTTTGTTCATAACAGTCCAAATAGTTTAAATGATTAAAATGCTTTATTTGTGATTGTCCGACTTGAATTATGGAAACGCACCGTACTGTCGCCTTTAAGCAATCCTAGTTGCTTAAAGGCCAATAGATTCCCATATAATGCATGTGCCCTCCAAATAACAAGCAATGAGCTATAACGACATAATTATACAAAAACAACATCAACATAATTATATAAAACAACAATGCATTCACGTAAGAGGTCTAATGTTATTTTAAGCAAGAATGACTTTAAGAGCATCATACTCTGCTGCATAAGAAATCCTTCATGGCTCGTGCGCCAAATAGACTGCCTAGGTTGTTTGCCAATATCTTGGCCAAAAGTATGAATTGCGAAATGAAATTTTACAGGCGTAAAGACAATTCATATTTACACATGACTGCCAGATTTCATCAAAATATTTCAAACACAACAAAAGTTATACCACTTTTAGTGAGGCCATCCACCGTTTTTAGACGATTCAAAACCGAAACGCAACAAAAAGTAACAAAAACACGATTTTATTAAGTCTCATCTCAAAAACTGTTGTAAAGCGTGTCATCCATTACTCTACCGAGTCTACCGGGCCCCCATGTTTGGCCTATGATCTGATATTGTTCCATGTTTTCGGCGTTAACAATTGATTGCTCTGGAGGTTCAGAGCTGCCAAATATTTTTGCCAAGTCATGACCTATAATAGTGGTTCAGGTCCCCAGCGCCAGGCAGTGCCCAGTACGGAACTCCGAAATTTAATGGGACATTATGCAAGCGGCCCTGCTACCGGGGTCACGAAATAGAGTACCCCCCCTTAATAACCGTATCCCCAGATGAAGAAAAGTTGAAAAACATCTTGTGCGTGTTTTTTTTGCAAATTAACGTCCATTTGTCAGTTATTGAACATTGTCACTAACAGTTGTGCTTATTCCTACTATTATTAGCTAACTTTGCTTGCTTCTGTTTTAGATCAGTTAGAACATTTGGAGCACTCAAGAACACATAAGAACACTTAGAGTCACTAATTAAATTCAAGTTGTCTTGATCTGAGCATTGCTTATAACATCTAAAACACTTAGATTCAACTTAAATTTTGATTGCAGCATAAATTTCTCAATTATGCATTTTTCAATAATTGAGAAATTTATGCTGCAATCAAAATTTAAGGTATATTATATTCGTATATTATACGTTGAGGGAAAATAGAATTGTTTACTCTCTCCCCGGATACTCTGTCTCCAGTATTAATTCATCCTCCGCGGATATAATTTTAGGGGATAGACTATCCCGCGACACCAGCGGTTGACGTCAGTTGTCCTGACGCTGTGAACTTATAGGCTAATATAATTATATATAGCTTATAGTTTAGTGAGGTTGCCAACATTTGTCTGAGAAGTCTACAGGACGATCTGTTGCTGCTATTACAGTCGCCTTCTTCTTCGGAAAAACGCTTCAGACGCATTCGTGTTTTTTTCAGACTGCAGTCCACTCTTCAACATGAGCCAATTGTTTCTAACAGTGCTTCTGGCTATTTCAGGCGCACTACGGTTCGCTGAAGGTATGCTTTCCATCTGCAATAAGCTTTTAGAAATTTAGATAGCAAACAGTGCAATTAAGTGTTAGGCATTGTATTGGCATTCGTCATTATTTTAACGTCATATGAAGGTCGCCAATGACTCCAAGAAGTTGTTAGAAGTTCTTTCTGGAACATAATATTATGCTAGTTATGGAGGTCCCAAAGGGCCATTGGAGGCAAGGCCGTAGCCAGGATTTTATTAGGAGGGGGGTTCTTCGCCGGAAAATTTCTGACGACCTTTTTTAGTCATCAGGTCTAAATCTCAAAATTTAATGTTTTCCATTTTCATCGCCAAGATTTCTGACGACCTTTTTAAGTCATCTGATCGAAATTTCATCTATTATTTTATTTCGGGGGGTGTTTTCATGGTTCTATTTCATAATTTTTTGCATCACGAACTAGTCATTGCAATAGATTTTTCTGCATTTTCCATTTCGATGGTGTTCCAACACCTAAAACACCCCCTGTCTACAGTCTACGGACTTTATTGGAGAGACACATTCCTCTGTGACTTGAAAAGGATAAAGACAGTTTTTCCAATTCAAAAGAGAGTAGGCCATAGAGGAAGGAAGCCTGTAAACTATAGATCAAAGTTCGGATTTTACTATAGGCCTATTTGAATTAGAGTAGGCCTATGATATGATCCAGTAGAATATACTTCTTGAGAATGTGGAGTTTAGAACTTTCGAAGTCATAATTTTGAGTTTCCTTTTTCCTATACTTTCAATAATTCCATACGTTGTATTAGACGTTGCATTGCAAAAAATATTAACGATCAAAGTCGATGAGAGGTTAGCAATTCGTGTGTCTTGTTAGAGTTTATGAGCGGACAACCCATCCATGAAAGAGCTTTCAACAGCAATTTATTATCTGTTCTCAGTATATTAGAATTGAAATCACTCATGATAATAATTATACAGTGCGTTTATCCCTATGTGGAATTTTGGATGACAGGTCCTCAGACTCTAAGCGGACCACTTTTTATTGGCACCCGATTGCACGTAGATATGAATCGCCTTTAGTCTTGTAAAATTTGATTTAAAAACCCTAGTGGGGGTACTTTTTGGCGCACCCTGTACATTATGCGAGCGTTAGAAAGGCAATAATATCGACATTAGGCAGAATTTATACGGCCACATAAAAGCGTCTTCCAGCTGCACTCAGTTGACTTTAATGAGCTAGAATGCGGTTTTATAAATTATGATAATAACAATAACAACTAAATATCTTTGTTTGTTTTTTCAAGCTGCGATGAATGCAGTAACCTATCATGCCAATTATTCATAGTATGCCTACTATCCACATAAAAGCGTCTTCCAGCTGTGCACTCGATGGAATTTAATGAGCTAGGTTGCGGTTTTATAAATCATGATAATAACAATAAACAACTAAATATCTTTGTTATTTCAAGCTGCGATGAACGTAGTAACCTATCATGCCAATTATTCATAGTACTATCAAAGATAGTTCAGCTCTTAGAATTGTAATGTAACGTAACTTAGCTTTACAGAGCCCATTATCAGTCTTTGGATTCTCACAGCTGAATCCAGGTCTAGATCAGCCAGCCATTGACTCACTGACCGAGAGACAGACAGACAGCCAAAGAGAGAGAGATACCAGTGATAGAAGCAGTTGGACATGGAACCTAGATACAGAGTTAGGATCTGAAAGAGAACATGTGATGACAATGTCCTAATGAAGAATTATTACTGTAGTGACAAATGTCCTAATGAAGAATTATTACTGTAGTGACAAAGGTCCTAATGAAGAATTATTACTGTAGTGACAAATGTCCTAATGAAGAATTATTACTGTAGTGACAAAGGTCCTAATGAAGAATTATTACTGTAGTGACAAAGGTCCTAATGAAGAATTATTACTGTAGTGACAAAGGTCCTAATGAAGAATTATTACTGTAGTGACAAAGGTCCTAATGACGTCCACCGACTTCTATAGAGCATCGGTCTTCAAAGACATGCCGAAATCAAACCACTAATAGGGTTGTTTGTTTGCTTCTGTCTATCGGTTGGCCAATGCTCTGTAAACTGGAATTCCACTCTGGCTCTCTCAGAGGAGTGTCTGAGTCTGCATCTAACTGATCTGGCTTTTCCTTTTATAAATAAGTCCTCTCCCCATGGACCGAAGCACTCATCTGAAGCAGTCACACAATTCAAGTAATCTTATATTGAAACTACATTTGAACTGGGATCAGTAGATTAGTTGTCCCAGTGCTAATCGTTAGGCAACAGAATAAACCGAAGTCTCAAACTTTCGCACCGTGCGCCAAGATAAGCTATCCCAAGATTCTCGACGTCGAATTCTTTTGTGAGCGACAAATCAGCACATAGCCTATATTAATTTTAGTCTTTATTGTTTATAAATCTATTATTACTGATCGAAGCAAATGTATTCGTTAATAGCTGTTAATGTATCTTCTAAGTTCTATGATTGTGAATCTCTTCTAGACTTCTATGTCATGATTAACTGGTTCCAGCCTTGATGTGTGAACCGAATCCGTGCAAGTACGGTGGCACTTGTCAACCGGGTGATGAACGTTTCTTCTGGGATTTTGTCTGCACTTGTCAGCCTGGATACATTGGGGCTCAGTGCCAGTGGGGTAAGAAATATTATTATGCACTCCAGTTACCCTAGCCTACTAGATGGTAGTCTGACTTTTTGGCCATAAAAATTATATGCTGCCATAAACGGAACACTTAAGGCAAACTTAGGCGTTCTGCATGAAAGCAGTCGAAGTTTTTAAAAGAAAGGTTGCGCCATATCCTTGGTTGATGGTTCATGTAGCCTATGTTGTTGTTGTTGTTAATAATAATAATAATAATAATAATAATAATAATTATAATAAGCGTCCTACAGCAGATGAGACCGTGTCGGCCGAAAAAGACAGTCACACGTCGTGTGTTACGTTCCTTATAAGAGTGATCAAACTGTCGTCGTATCATAATAATAATAATAATAATAATAATAATAATAATAATAATAATAATAATAATAATAATAATAATAATAATAATAATAATAATAATAATAATAATAATAATAATAATAATAATATTATTAATAATAATAATAATAATAATTGCATCTTTTCCAGCGTTTGTCAGTTTGCACACAACGATTTAACGCCGTGGCATTTAGAGGCACCTTTGAGCACTACGAGAACCTAGAACCTGATTTTAGTCTTTTACACTTTTAGCCGAAGCTTGGGATCTTTGCTACCACGGGCGAAAAAATAATGATGATAATTTTCCTTTATTCAACAATCCGGTTGACACACCGCAACCGGTTACAGTGTACAATTTGCCTATGCAGTTTAAACAATTGTTCACAAGAACGCAGGTCACCAAATACACAAAACTTAACTAGGCTATAGCTTACTAACTGAACAGACAGCCTGCAATACATGGCGCTATTAGCAGCCTTCAAAGCATATCCGCCCAACGGGGGGCTCGAAACCGCAACCTCTCGCACTCTACTCAGTTGTCCTGGGCGGGCATATTTTTCGAAGGACGTTTTAAAACATAATATTTCCCCAAAACAAGTTAAACGTTTTAAAACATTTATTGTCTAAACCGTACAATTAAAAATGTCAATTCACTGTCGAAGCAGCTGAAATAAACTTATTGTGTGACTGGCATCAAACTAATTAAGAGTAGCCTACTTTGTCAGAATAGCCAGTGTAGGCTTAAATATAGACTAGGCCTTACATTAGTTCGTGCATCACTTAGTGCCTTTTGCCACCCAGCTACCTGATTATTATAGAGACTTTAGCTAATTTGCACTGGGCTTAAATGCTTGCGGTCTTTCATTTGAACTCAGTTATTTAAATTTGAGTATATATATTTACAAGAAGAATTTCGCGCCGTCCGCACAAAGGAACAAATAATCATCTAGCAGTTGGCCCTATATTTCCTTCAGAGCAACTGTCATGAAATTATGTTGACGGACGTTTGATGCAGCCTGCATGTTCTCCAATTTCTCGTTCCATCTTTGTGACTTTGTCAGAAGCATCGGCGCATCGCCAAATTCTTTGTCACATTGTCCGCTGTTGTTCTACATAAAAGAAGCCGATTGAGACTGTTGCATTAGGAGCACTTCATTATCTTTATGGCCTGATAATTAATTAATCATTCTAAAATTTTCCAGATATTTAGAGAATTGAACTAACAATATGATTCCAGCGGTACGTTTTGATTATTTAATTAATTAAGATGCTCAAAATGTCCTACTCCTGCTTTGCACGAAAGCCTGGAAGCGCTGGCGCCATGCATTGGGCAACAGCACCGTCGATTATCTTCTGGTCCAGGCCATCCCACAATTCTAACAAATTCAGGACGTTTATAGCATGGATTGCTGTCTGGTAGACTCGGTCTTGCATCATGCATGCATCACACTTTATAGTCGACAGGATTCAAATCTGGACTGTTAGGAGGTCATAATGTGGGAGAAATGAAGTCTGGCGTCTCTCTTGTCAGCATTTCGATGGTTTCCTTGGCTCTGTGGGTTGGCGCTGTTCTGTTGAAAACGAAAAATTAATAGCCTTATGGGGGGGGGGGCTATAGTCTATAGATGTCTCATAACAGGTGGAAGATGTTGTGACAGCAGAGCTTTGCGATAATATACTCCGTTAATTTTTACTCCAGGATCACTGAACACCAAAATTGGGAACTATCAAGCATCGTAACCGCAGCGAACAGCATAACTGCAACAGACTTGCTGAAAACCGAAATTTCTAGAGATGAAGTTGAAATAATTATTCACATCTTTCTATCCGTTCAAATTTATGACATGATATTTTGGAATCCTATTCTTGGTTCAATTCTCTAAATAATTGGAAGATATTAGTATGATCATTTATCAGGCATTAGAGATTATATGAAAAACAGTTTGGCTTACTTTTTACTGAATCTGACCAAATATTGCTTGTAAAGTGAAATTTCGACATATGAAGTTGAAAGATTCGTATAATTTATTTTTATCCCTTTAACTTTATATTTGGAAACGTTTAGCGTGATATGTTGTCAGGCATTAGAAATACATGAAAAAATTGGCTTACTTGTTTTTAATCGCGGTGTATATTAATTTTGTAGATAGCAATCGATGCGAGGCAAATACAAAGACGCCATGTGTGAACGGTGGTCGATGTATTATCGGCGATGAAGGAAGAAAGTGCGTTTGTCCCGGAGATACAGACACACCGTTTAAATATGGCGGATACTACTGCGAAATAGGTCAGCAACACACAATGTTTATAGGTCAATATACGTATACGTCTGCATCCTTGCAAGGGGAATGCATATAATAGACAGACTATGCAGTTTAAAACACACAAAATCGAAGGCACCGCCGTAAGAATGCCCATTACTTTATAGCTTGGTCTCGATATGAGCGCTCAGAATCCAGAAGTATAGGCGATCCAGTGGCGGCGCCAGGACTTTTGGTTTGAGTGTCATTATCCTGTCGATCGTCGAGCTGCCTGGAGTGAATCCACTCTGCTCCTTCCTTCTTTTCTCGTGCAGCACCTTCACTATCCGATCCATCAGAAGGCGAGCAAACGCCTTACCCGGAACTGACAGGAGTGAAATACCCCTATAGTTACCACACTCCTTTCGACAGCCTTTGTAGATTGGGATTATAATCCCAACCCTCCAATCCTTTGGAATCAGTTCCTGCTCCCAGACATTGAGAAACAGATGATGAAGTGAACCTATAGCCTACTTATTATTTATTTTATTTTTTCCTGGACCAAACAAACATAATACACAATGGCAGTGAACATAATACTTTAACATAATATTATTATGTTAAAGTATTATGTTCACTGCCATTGTGTACTGTGTATTATTGTAATATTATTATGTTAAAGTATTATGTTCACTGCCATTGTGTATTATGTTTGTTTGGTCCAGGAAAAAATAAAATAAATAATAAGTAGGCTATATTATAGTTAAGAAGGGAAGACCCAGAAGCGATTGACAATCCCGCTAATAAGGCCACCATTTAATCATGTGAAATTTAAAACAAAAATAATAGCACAAAAGTCATGACAGCACATTCAAATGCAGGAATACAAAGATAATTAGGTTGAGAAACAAATGTGAAAAAGTTGGTTACGGAATAAAAAAAACGAAAAATTAATTCGGAGAGCAAACGAAAAACACGGAAACGGACAATAATAATTGGACCTTGTTACATTATTTTAAACGTAAAAATTTAGTTCATGCAACCGTAGCTTAATCTGCAAATAATGCAACTTTATTAGTAGGCGAAAATTAATTATAAGCGACATTAATCTGCAGAATCATTCTTTTTCTTACGACTTTGGTTTAATAAGAAATTGATGAAAATTAAAGTGATTGAAATCTTTTCAAATTTAAAGTGTAGGCCTATACATACGTCCGCACAAGTTCATGCTGATCGACATAACACAATCTAATCAAAAGTAAAGACTATTGAATTATTGATGTATACTAAATAACATTTTTGTCCTTAAAATCGTAACGTCTAAGGGTCTAAGAAGTTTATATAAACATTACTTATAAATTTCATTTCTTGTATGGATGTAGGCTACCACATGTAGGCTAAGCTTGTTTCTCAAAAATGATGACGTTAAACAAATAAAAATAAAAACTGTGGTTGGTCTTACTAAAAGTCATATGACTGATGTTCTGTTCGAAATATTTTTGATGAAATCTGGTCATCATGTGTAGATACGAATTGTCTTAAAGTCCGTAAAATTGTATTTGGAAATTTTTACTTTTGACCAAAACATTGGCAAACAACCTTAAGGGGTCTTTTATGGCTCACCCTGTACGGTGTGTACGCAATACTACGCTCTCTAGGCGTGGCAACCTTATGATGTGAACCTTTATTATTCTGCTATTCCTTTTTCAGAAAATCCTTGCGCTTCGTGCCCGAAATACACAGACTCCTGTCGCTCAGATCCGTATAGACGATCAGGGCGACTCTGTCTTGATGACAACCACGATGGGATGACAACGGATTAACCGAACTTAATATCGTATAAAACGCAGTCTGATTTTCTGATTATTCAGATGCATAATCATACCCGACATTAATTACATTTTGACAATAACGTACAAAAATGCCTTACGTTGAAGTTCACTCAGTTATCTGACTAGTAAACATCAGGGCTTGATAGTCCTACAACACATTCTGGTCCTGATAAATGGCAATGCTACGGTCGTCTGTATAGCCTACATAGTAAAATACGCGGTGAAAGGAACTAACAGGCGACACAGATAGTCATGCATATATTATTTATTTATATCTCCATTTCTATAGCGCCTGTTCAAGCTCACTAGTCAGAGGCGCTCCCTGTTACAGCGCGAACACTTCATCGGAGTTTCACTCCGAGGCGCTTGAGCATTGTTTAGGCTATAAGTAAACGATGACCGATCGAATATTATTTTAACTCCAAAATTAAATACTGTTCTGCATTATATAGCGTATACGCTTCATAGCAGAACTCATGATACAGCCATGAGCTACATGTTAGCTTACATGTATACTGTATAACTAAGAAATAAAACAATAATAGCAAAGTCAACTGTTCCGAAGCGAAGAATGACGTATGTTCCAAACGCGAATGTTAAGCCTTTATAAGTGGGTTATGCTATTATTGTCTTCAGTCATCTTTTCGAGGTCAGTGATCAAAGCGCCCAGAGCTCCAAGGTGAGGCCCAGACTTGAGAAAATCAAACCGAGTTCCTTCAGTCTGCAAAATTATTATTAAAATATAATTCAGTGTCAGTTGTTGAACGATGTTTAACCATGATTTCCATATTTACTTCAAACTAGTTTCAGCGAGAAGTATTCTGAGGCGTGATTAGTCAAACTGCAAACTAATTTACGAAGTTGATGAAAGTAGCTCAATAAAGAGTGGCAGCGTTTCTGAGACACCCACAAGAATTCTAAAGATTGGGACCAAAGTCACCAAACATATGCAAGTATATTCCAACCATCTGGGAGACCATCTGGACTAAGGTTAAAGTAATTTTTCCTTGAATCAAATTCAAGCCACAAAATTAAGTAGGCCTACCGTGCTAAATGACAATTCGAATAATTCAGTTACTGATAAGATGAGAGCATTCTTTAAAATTCGTATGAGTTGTGATTCATTCAATGGATATAATGCAATCAATTACAGCTAATTTTTCGATATGCTTTTCAAAACATGAGAAAGTGAACGATATACATATAAATAGAAATACCTTCTTAGGATCAAATATACTGAGAAGCATTATCCTTCTTGTCATTTCTTTGGTGAGAACTCTGCGCACCAAATGACTGTTGCATATGCTGCCGCAAAAGAAAAGTCGTTTGATTCCGTTGAGTTGAGCAACGAGTGTCAGACATTGAACGATGTCCAAGACAAAGTGGTTCAGCCAAGAGATGGCCAGATCTTCTGGTCGAAAATCATCTGTGCGATACGCACAAAATTCAAATTGGCTGTTATTGTGGTAGGTAGGCAGTGAGGAAAGAAGAAAGGTAAGTTTTAGTCAGATAGATAAATAGATAGATGAATGGGTGGGTGGATGAATGGATGGATGGATGAATGGATGGATGTTTAGATAGATAGATAGATAGATAGATAGATAGATAGATAGATAGATAGATAGATAGATAGATAGATAGATAGATAGATAGATAGATAGATAGATAGATAGATAGATAGATAGATAGATAGATAGATAGATAGATAGATAGATAGATAGATAGATAGATAGATAGATAGATAGATAGATAGATAGATAGATAGATAGATAGATAGATAGATAGATAGATGATAGATGATAGATGATGGATGATAGATAGATAGATAGATAGATAGATAGATAGATAGATAGATAGATAGATAGATAGATAGATAGATAGATAGATAGATAGATAGATAGATAGATAGATAGATAGATAGATAGATAGATAGATAGATAGATAGATAGATAGATAGATAGATAGATAGATAGATAGATAGATAGATAGATAGATAGATAGATAGATAGATAGATAGATAGATAGATAGATAGATAGATAGATAGATAGATAGATAGATGCTTTAAAAAATTAGGTTCCTTCATAATATATACATAATTTATTGCTATATCACGTTTTCTTCAAGAAATTCAAGGTATGTGCACACCTAATTTCTGAAATATCTCTTTACAAACGTTGTATACTACGCGGCATGTTTGATCAACCCTATATGCATGATTCTAAATCATTCTTGAACAGATCCACCGACCCATCTTGGCTCCGACTGCTTTTCCGAAGCTGTAGACAAGCGACGAATGCTTTATTTCTGAGCCCATTGTATACAGGCTTTCATCGCCATCCATGATTTCGTCTTTCATAAGCAGCAAGTCGTCCGTATAGATTCCAACTTTACCTGGATTGCCATGAGAAGCCAACTCCAGAAAATCTTCGAAATTCTTAAAAGCAATCAAAAGTTTTCTCAGAATGAATTCTTCCGCATTTAGTCTGTAGGCATTGATTCTTCTTTTACAGGACATTGTGACCTTGATTCAAATAATGTGTATAATTTACCTGCTGCCTTGCAAATTTAAACAAGAAAGCAAGTAGGTATAGCCTAAACTGCCTAATCTATAATTATTATTATTATCAAAAAATTATTTGTTATTAGTATTATTATTATTTAGGATCCCTCAGGGACTTAAATATTAATTAAGAACAGAATAAAACATCTGGAATGGCCAGATTATTATTAGGCCCTATTATTATTATTATTATTATTATTATTATTATTATTATTATTATTATTATTATTATTATTATTATTACTACTACTATTATTATTATTGTTAAACGACGACTATTATTTTTTTGCCCCGAGGTATTTAGGATCCCTAAGGGACTTCATGACTAACTACTGGTTAAAAATTATTATTAATATTATTATTATTATTGGTGTTGTTGTTGTTGTTGCTGTTGCTGTAAATTATTATAAATTTAGGCCAACACATATTTCAGGCCATACCCATTACCCAGGATGTCTTGATAGCCTAGTTGTGTTCCTCACTCTGCTATAATTGCTCTTTAAGAAACATCCTTCAAATTATGAAAATTATCGAAATTATCGAAATCTAAATTCCCACAAACCATGTCTCTCCTTGCATGTTTCTGCTTTCTACGTTATGTTAATTCGTTGCCAACTTTCGTCTTACTTTAAAAAATGATTTTTTTATTAACCATAGATAGGTCACCACGCAACTTTAGTTTATCTATCATGCGTGGATATTAACTCTTTCTCGCCGGATGGGGTCACCCGTGACCCCATTAACAGCATAATTATGTATCAAAACAATTCCGGCTGGAATGAGTTAGCCTATCTAGATCTATAAATTATTTTACGGTTTGTCATCAGTTCAAGCCTTTGAAGTTTGACCAAGGTATTGATACTGGACCGTATAGGACAGTAGTGTAGGTCCTGTATGGTAACAGAAGACATACCTTGCAGCCTGTTAGAAGCGTGCCCAAACCGTGGAGCGCTCTGCCACCTCGCAAGGATATATCGAGAACCTTGAATGATTTGTCTGCGTTTATCTGTAAAACGTAACAATTAGAAGTCATAGGCTAAACAAAATGAATTTGCGTATGTGTTAATAGACATTTTACACATAATATTATTTACAGGCATAATATTATTGCCAGACGATCAATCAAACATTCAATCATCATCATCATCATCTTCAATTCACTATCATCATCGTCATCAATTCATCATCATATTCATCATCATCATCATTATCATCATCATCATTGTCGTCGTCGTCGTCGTCGTCGTACAGCGCTTGTCTAAGTGTGAGATAACACGAAAATATCTCTCTTGTAGTTAAATTTGACTGTTGTGTGTCAATATGAATAATTGTCTTTACGCCAGAGAAACGTGGTCTAAAAATTCCTAATTTTGGCCAAAATATTAGGGAAAATCTTTTCGGACTGGTTTTTATGGCCCACCTATAGATACAAACCGTTGCTAAACCTCACCTGTATATATGCGATTCCAGATCCACACACTGCCAGAATGCATGGATAGATGTCCTCGCATTCTGCAATCGGTCTATCAGGCGAATAGATTTCGCCGTTGGACACTTGCTGACGGTCGTTTAAGTTGAAGCTAAGTTCACTGAAACCTCCCGTTGGATCATGTTCTTGTATTTTCGCATATACGGCCATCTCCGCCATCATTTCTGTTTCGGCCAGTCTAATGACTTCTAAGTCACGAGGTTCCAGACAATCTTTGCGAGATAGTTGCGACGTGAGATAGATGAAAGCTTTGACGAAGCAATCAAACTCCACGACATTGTTCATCCTGCATGGATATAAGACAACATTTTAAGTGTCGTGAACTGTTTGTTTGTATGTGCACTTGTAATAGCGCCCCTTCAAGCTATCTACTCAGAGTCGCTCCCGACTGCAGAGCGGACACTGCATTAGAGTTTCACGTCGAAGCGCTGAGCAATTGCGAGTGAAGGACTTGCCAATTGCCCACGATCCTTACGCGGCGGCTTGAGGTGATTTCGAACCTGCAATCTTTCGGCTGCAAGGCGACGAACATACCCACTACACCATCGCGCCCCACAAATTGTAGGCTAAGTCGCTCATTGGTGTAGACACCGTAGAGTATACTTCATTCATTGGTAAACGGATTTCTATTCATACTAATTTAGTAAAAATTCTATTCGGATTGAGTGGTGTATGAGGCAAACCACATTTATCATTTTGATGCGAATATAAAAACCTTTAGATGCCACTGCCCAATGTCAGAAACATACTTTTCAGAGATAGGAGAATAAAGTTGCATAACAAAATGTAGATGCAGGCCTAGTTCGCAATCAAGCATAAAAGATTTTTAATTGGCTGCTTCAGCTGCCACTGGGTCTATCTTACGCCAAAGAATATTGCGAAATAGAAAACATATGAACCTTCATTTCGTTCTCGAAGATAGGCCTAAAGGTTTCATCAAATAAAAAAACAGAGAGACCTTGACTGTAGCAACTTATAGCCAGGTCTTTGACTTATGACTCCTCAGATAAGCTTATAGATCTAACTGCTATTGTAAACAAACATTTCTGTGACTTTTGACCCCGTCCTTTGCTTAGAGAAGTCTTTGGTGTGTCAGGGCCAGAAGATCAGCTGTAGACAGCGTAGAGATTTTATGGGCAAAGTCCTAGAAGTAACCGCCCCATGATGCAATTTTTGAACTAGGCAAACTGTGCAGTATTGACGGATAAAAACTAGATGAGATAATGGCTGAAACTAAGGTGTGGGGAGCACGGTGATGTAGAGGCGTGGTTGGTGCCTTGAAGCCGTAAGGTTGCGGGTTCGAATCCACCTCAAGCCGCCGCGTATGAACCCTGAGCAAGTCCTTCACTCGCAATAATTGTTTGTGCGCTTCGGCGTGAAACTCCGATTCAGTATCCACGCTGCAGTCGGCAGCGCCTCTATTAAAGTAGATAGGCTAATTATCTTGAAGAGGCTCTGCATCAAGTTCTCATACATACATGTAGGCTACGTAAAGAAGAGTTATGGTTGGCTTGCAGATTACGATCCACTTCTTTTGACCAATCAACATGATACTCTAAACTTTTGAAGCATGCATGGTCAACACTTGTGACGGTTAAAGTCAATTATTACAAAACATCATTCACTTCACAAAATTAGCACAAATCAAGAAAGGTTTGCAAGTAGGCCAATGACTCTTTGGGTCCAAAATAAGGCCAATATTCCGATTTGGCCATCGAATCGAAATGTTCACGAGCAATCTGCAGGGCCTTTTGTATTGTAGCTAAAAGTAACACAACAGACACCTTTCCTAATAAACCACTTCTGAAGCAATTCCAGCGCCGTGCCTATCAGCCACCTCCTCCCACCTTAAAGCTTTCCATCTGTTAGGCTATGACTAAGAAATCATCAACGCCACTTGGAGCCAAGCATCTCCGTAGTTACCGTATGTTCAAGGTTTCACTGATGGTTTTTCCAAGGTACGCACAACCGACTCCAGTTGTAAATATTTCTGGTTTGTCTTCTGTCCCGCTTCGTGTTACATTTGTGCGATGCTGGATGTACTCAAGAGCTTCTGTCAGCTTGCTCTTTGGAAACGATACCAGCTGCAAGTGCCCCTCGACACCATTGGTCTGTAATTAAATGGTAAAGTATAAAAAAATGTATTCCTCGTGAATATGCTGGTCCTCTCAGCTTTAGAGTATTTCTAGTGATTTAATAACAATTATTTGGAGATGACAATCATCATTACAAAAGAGTTTTGTATGTAAAACGTGATTTGATTATTACGCCAGCAGTTCTGTACTTAGGCTCCTATCCTACAAGCTCCCATAGCTACTGTTTTCAGTAAGATCCATAATTTTCTTAGCTGGAATGGAAAGCATAAAATATTAGCTTAATATCTGTACCATTTTAAACATATGCTGCAGTAGGCCTACGTTTCGTAATTCAAGAGATAATAGGCCTAATGTTTTTACTTATATTTAAGTGACCTATAGACAAATCTAAGCATTGAAAACATCGATATCTGGATTCTGGAGTTATGTGCTGCACAAACAGCTAGAGATGTATGCCAAAAACTTACATTGCTTTCCGCTTCCTCCAGATTTTCTTTACTGCGATAGACAATCTTCACCACAGAACCACCTGAGTAGCACAAGCCGTAGACCTTTAGGTATTTCCGCAAGCAATGGAAGATGACCAATATATGTTTATGTAGATTGTGCACGATAAACTTTTGTGAAGGACTCCAGTGTCATAGTATGCACAGCTGCATGCAGCATAAGTACAATATTGATACGAATCATGAAAACTTCGGTCTGCTCATGGGCGCCCGCACATAGGGGCAAGGGGGCACTTGCCCCCCCTGGAAATTTGGAAAATTGAAACCTATTTTCTCACTACTACTCTTGGGTTTATAACAAATTTCTTCGCAATAGAGAATTTAAAAACCTACTTTTAACTAATACTTTTCGAGCTTAGCAGCGCAGTCTGTTTAGCCTCAGGCTGTTTATATATATTTATATATATGTATATATATATATATATATGTTTCTTTGCAACGTATAAGAGTGCATAATATACAACAACCAGAGTTCATACTTATGTAACTTATCTATCTAGAGCAAGCGACAGTTCGTCGGTATCTAGAGCATTATTATCAGCAAAAGAACTCGGTGAATGAAAAAAAATTTAATCACGTGCAGGGCACTTATTTATTGCGTGAACTCTTACGACCGCTCGCTATGTTCCTGCGCGTTACGTTAGCAAGCACGTTTACGAGTCGCAATAGACACCTAAACACCTCATAATGCCAGCAATTTAACATGCATATAAATTGTCCTGAAAAGCACCTGAAAGTTACAAAGGCGAGGCATCTGAGAGCAAATAGAATGCATAATAGCTGTGCGACACTATTACCATATTCATTTATCATAATTGGAAGCCCGAGTTGTATATCGACGGTATGCCCAATTATTTTACTTGTACCAAACATTAGAAATATCATCCTGTTTTAAAGATAGGCCCAATTTTGAAAGAAATAGAACCAACCGATATCCATGGCCAACCCTTTCGTTCTCTTCACCAAATCGACGGGAACCGTCAGGGAGTATTCTGTTGTTGCCATCGTTTCTGTCTTTGAAAAACCTCTACAACAATGTTATGTTATGTTATTCAATGACTTTATAGGCCCATCCTATACGGAAGTTGATTGCAAACTATAAAGCTAATGCAGCTGAAATTACGGGGAAACGGACAGGAAAGGCGTTAACGTCCTACGCTCGAAATTACAGTAGAATCAATACGTGCAGCCAGAGCTATTTCATTACGCGATTTCAAATACTGATACACCTCCTTCAAAAGCAGGTAGTCCTTGATTAAGACTAGTCTTTGGCAAGTCTTGCGTCTCTTTCCTGCTTAGATTTTACATACTGCAATCTACACACAGAATGTGCAGTAAGCATATAAATACTAGGTTTAATAACTATGGTTCTGAAATACATTTGCAAAGCGTGAACCGCAAACAATTTCATTACCTCGTCACAGATGTCCGCAAACGAGAATAATCTCATCTTGTCGCTGTTTATGTAGACGAAAGCAACGTGATACTTTGTACCTCAATGACTGACAAGCTAATGGCCTTGTCAGTAATTTAGACAGCGTCTTTAGATGCTCAAGTGTCCCAGGTATTGACCGACAGCCTATAATTTATTTCTAAGCGCATCACAGACACTGATTGCGTGATTACGAAGACAAGCATAAATAATTTGCCCTGAAATACAATTGCAAAGCATGAAATACCACAATTGCACAGTCAGCTAATATAATTGTACTCATGTCTGCAGTTATTCACTATAATAGCCCCGCAGCAGCAGAACTGAGATGCTGAACTTGATACATAAAGAAATTATTATTGTAATCATAATTATACATAAGCTTATTATTTAAATGTTGTGTCAATCTTTTATCACTACTGAAATAGTTGAGTAATTTTTCTAACATTACATCTTAAACTAGTGCAGTGGTTCTTAACCTTTTCAAGGGAGCCGAACCCCACTGGTTAAGAAACACTGAACTAGTGCTTATAACAATGTGGAAACTAAAAAATAACTTGTTTTGTAAGTAGGCTATAGCCTATTATTTTATGAAGTATTGGCCACTCTTATCAGCACTGAAAACGTACAACTGTTTTGTTTAACTTTAGATGATAGCATAACAATGTGGAAAT